>JAVFBW010191960.1:0-10263 GCA_034783835.1 Mopalia ciliata
CCCCCGCCCCACACTCACAACACCACCACCACACACGCAACCTGCCTTTTTCTTCTTTGCCGCTCTGACAATACAGGTGAAATTTACCGCATTTTCATCTTTAAACATTTTTATTGCATCCAGATTCCTAAAACAAACAAAAGTTTACAATAAATCATGGAGATGTATTGGGTTTGTTGTACATTTTTACCATAAATATTACTAGAGTCTGTGAGTGGTCGACATAATACACTGGCAACAATCCAACCACACGAAAAACGTAAAGTGGGTTATGGTTTCCACCAATCAAAACCAGCGAGCGATAAATGTGTTTATTGACTTTGAAAACCTCTGTGTAATATTCTTTTTATTATTTTTTATCCTCGGTAAATTCAACTCGGTAGACTCAAATCTACATTTTCTTTGACAAGCTTGAATCAGGAAACCATGTCTGAACGCCAAGAGGTTGTTTGATTGGGGTTTAAAACCGTGTTCTGGGGGTATTTAACCTACACAACAGCATGTCAGCCTAACGGTTGGAATAAATCACCCTTAACTTGGACATCACTGGCGACGAAAAAAAGACAAGGATAGGGAGAAAAAAAACTTGACATTTCCTGATGCTCCTTAGTTCTGAGAGCACCAAGAAACCTGATGTCAAGTGGAATGCAAAACATAACATCAAGTAATGTCATACATGTGTTATGATAGAAACAAGTGCATATGATGCAAAACAGTTCCAAAAGTGTTACCTGTATGTCTATGAAGCATAGCATAATCTTTCACGTATACATTATATGGCTCACTTACCTTGCTTGCAAAAGATATCCCATGACAAGTGTTTTCAATTCCTTCGCCATCAGACACCTGCTGGTACAGAAAATATCCTTCGACCACTCATTGATGAAGGGTTATGTGGTGGTCAGCAAGCTTAAAGCCGGAGGTTGGCCAGTTAACCATGGTGGGGTTGGGAGGTTGACCCTTTCTCGCTAAATTTTTTTATTTTTTCATAATCTGCCAATCTAATGTAGAGGTAAAAGAAATACTGGTAACGGCCAAATTGACACCATACGTTGTAAAACTATTCAATGGTATAAATACAGTAAGAGATGATTACTTAAATTAACTTTTTTGGCAAGTGATTGTCACAAAGAGCAGCTCATTATGCCATTGATTTATCTCTAAAAAAAAGGAAAGCTTTATAAACGAAAATCAAACTAAGCTGCCAGCAATTCGTGTGTGAAACTTTAAATACAAGTTACAACAACATCATTCGACAGTCAACTTTATGTAACCTTTACATTAGGTAAAGAATGCAGAAAGTGTCACATTTTCGCAGTGAACAGACATAGACAGATAGAGGTCCCCGCTCCAAAACCAGTTTCTAACATTTCACATAACCTTTGTTATTCCGTCTGAGTGCAGAGCTTATACTTGAGTTTAATTTTGTTTAACACATATGACGGTGTGCCATCCTGACATTGATGGATATGGGAAACGGCCACATACAGTCGCCAACGAAACAAAGATAACTCGGGAGAATGGCATCACAAACCACACAGTTTACGAAAAAAAAGCGTTCCTTTGCAATCTTCATTGCCCGGCTCTTTTATCAAAATAGCTTTATCGTGTAAAACAACATAATCACCGATGACAGAGCATACTCTTTCTGGTGAAACTCTTATCTCGGAGTGGAAGATGCCAAATCGGCGCTTCCAAATCCCAAATTTTCTTTCAATTATACTCCGGGTTTTCACCGAGTTAAGCCTTTCTTCTTGTCTGTTTTGTGGATTAGGATAGGGGGGTCATCGAGAAAGGTCTCTAGGATGACCTGCATCCCCAAGCAAAGCGCCATGTACTGGTAGGGTTTCGAACTGTCTACCGATTTCTGCCGTCATGCGTTGAGCCCGGTCAATGAGCTACAACATTCAATAATAAATACTAATAAACATAATTTGCAACCGAAACATTTTTTTCTTTTTAGACTAGCCTGCGCCATAGAACTAAATTGAATGTTGACAACAATTACATAAAGGTTTATCAGTTCGAAATATAGACTACCGGTTGCGGTAACCTATATGCCTACATCAAGACAACATTGTTGATTCGTGAAGTTGTCAAATACAAGTTAACTATATTAAAACTATGTTTGGTTGTACTTAACAAACACTCTTAATACTTTCAAAATCATGATTATATAACGAACGCATTACGTTTATACAGTTTTAGTAAATTGCAGTAGTAGCACACATCTTTATTCTAAGAATGGAATTGTGGAATGGTAGAGTCAGGCAGTATTATTTGCATATACCAACCTGCTTCAAAAAACACTAAAAGTTTTGGTTTAATTTTGACATGACGTTGGATTTGTGACATTGGACAAATACACTTTAAAATCGCCTAAGGTAATGAAACTGATGGGCTTACTAGTTTACGACACAGTATCGTTTTAAAAGCAAATCACACGAGCGACATATCTATTAAACTCTATAGCAGATCGCGATTTCAGCGGGTGCGATTCCGACAATTTTTCCCGCCTCTTACGATCGACCGAGGAAGCCAGTCGGGCGCAACGCGGAGAGGTACATCATACCCCCATCCCGGCATGGTTCTGGGCAATTTAAAGAAAGAGGCGGATAAATTGCTAAAACATCTTTTATTGCTCAGACATGAAATGCATAATTATCAAAAAAAATCATGTCGTCTTTAGAAAAATTAAAGATTTGGCAGAGCTTGAGTAATTTTGGCTTGTTCTAGTTAGTCCAATATGTAGCATATTTGTAACAGCCGATTTTGACACCCTCTATTATCAATACTAATATTGCTTGTATAAGCTGCGTAGACAAGCTTAACGCTTTAATACACCAGACACAGTTTACCATGAACTCAAAATCATTCATCAATACTAAAGAGATGGGTTTAAACGATGTAACACTGGGTGTAGATGGGAAATCAATGCAAATAAGAATTGTAAAACTGACCAGCTAGGAGTTGGCACCGTCATTCTTGTACAATATTCTGGTGAAGCGTTCTGTCCAGACAAACAACCTTGAAGAACAATTTATTTTCAAGAGCCTCAATTCAACTCTGTGTGCATTTTGACTGTTCTCCTCAACACGGTACCAGTTTACTGCCATAAGTAAAAAGACGTTAACGTTATTTCTAAATAATAGAAAAATAAAGGAATAAATAAATTCTGTGACTTGTGCTTCCGTTGTGAAATTTAAATTGCCATGTTAAATAGATGAAATCTGACACCACCGGGTTCTAGCCGTATTAGTATTTCCTAAAATACTAACATAAAATACATAAATTTTCAACGTTTCAGTTCAAGTATATTTATTCTTTTTTTTAAACAATATTTCTTAAGTGATTCAGAGGCAGAGTATTGCAGTTATCTCCCTTTATCTGTTAAATATGCCTCAGTCCTTGTGACCTAAGTTTTGTTTCCATTTCAGCCCTTCAAATAAATCCGTTCCCAAACAATACTTAGACTCCTGTTTACCTTTGTACAGTAGTGGAGTTTATTTTTCCTTATGGACGACTCCCAGTGATTGTTTGTTTTGTACTACGTCTAAAATGGTATCTGCCGATAACTTTATCATAAATGTGGGTGTAGTGTTATGTTCAACCGTCTGACTACCAAAGCCTAGGTAATGTCATTTAAACTGAGTTCACAGGGTTATGTTGTAAAACTTTATTTGATTTATTTAAGAGATGTGCTTGCTGTTGGACACTTCTGTTTATCATATCGGGTTGTCACCCAGAGGTTCATCCATAGAAAATGCATTCAGTTTGATCATAAATGTATTTTAGTGCTGTGTTCAGCCGTCTGACAACAAAAGTCTAGGTAATGGATTAGCACTGGTTTACAGCGTTATGATATGTCAACTATAAGCCTTTTCTATATGTCAAAACGTACTGACAACCATCTATGTTTCCCTCAGGTATTCTACAGTGTAATCACCCAGAGGTTTATCAGCAGACAATGCTTAAAGTTGAATTGTAAATGTATTTTAGTGTTATGTTCAACCGTCGGACTACAAATACAAATCTTGGGATTTCCACGTAGCACACTTTTGCTGGAATGGTCTCTCAAGTGTTAGGAATAAATACCGAACTAAAATAATCCTATTTTCCTTTTAGAATAATGTTACACCCTCAGGAATAAACACTCACACTCAAGTGATCTTGAAAAACCTCAGGAGCGACTGATTGGAGATGAGTGGTCTGAGAGTCGGATAGCGTCGTCTGCTATAGATTGTTTTAGTTATCGTAAAGCTCGAATCCAGTGCCGTCTAGCGGACGATTTCGACGAATCAGCGTCAAACAAATAACATTGAATCCATAACTGAAACTCGTGTACAATAACAGTAAAGAAGATAAGACGTGAGTTGAATTGTCACACTATCCCCACTTTAATAAGTCGATATCATCATAAAAAAATTGACAAGAAGATAACTTATATACATGCTGAAAGGGGTTAAAAGTAACAGGAAATTTTACTAAGTGAACTTTGATTAAACTTTCACGAATAAAAAAAAAGGATTAGTTTTCATTTGTGCGGTGAGCTCGTCTTGTCTGGCTTCGACTGCCGTATCTTTTCCCGTGCATCGGGCGCTTGTCCCATGGATTCCTCAATACGCTTCTGAACCTTTGGCGATAGAAACTGGTTTCTTGTTGTTTTAGAGAATGTCACAACGTTTACTCTTCGAATTTTTCTGAGGGGTTCTGATGTATCTTTTTCCTTGTTTTCCTCAGGTTTGGCAATGGTGGTGGTTGGTGCTTTGGATAATAACTGATTTATTTCTCCAGATACCGTCTTCACAAGGTCGGTAAGACAACTCAATTGGGCTTTCATATCCGTCGATAAGGTTAAATGAGTCCAGTTGGCCCTGATAAATTGAACGCAAAGCCCCTCTGTCTGTTCGGTCAGGCCCTAATCAAGTTTTACGGCGGCTTCAGCCAAATTTCTGACTGCTCTAGACATCCTGGACAATATATGTTCTTGTCGTTTAAAAATTCCGGCTGCCTGAGTTAGATTATAATTGGTGGCGATAATCTGATTGGAGAGGGAGCGAAGCTCTTGTCTTATCGCTTGAGTTACCGTCTGCACTGACAAGTTCATTGATTGAGAAATAATTTGTTGAATTCCTTCAACCGACATGATTATGGTGTTGGCAAGTTGGTCTATGACGGTACCCTTCAGTGGCCGCACAGCTTGGCAATTTTTGTTGTGTATCTCTTACCGTCTCAGGTTTTGATAAAGCTGACTTAGAGGATATATTTAATGGTTGCTTGTGTGTTGAAGACTGAAATAATTGAGGTTTGTTTTGATGGCTGTAATCTATTTTCGGATAGTTTGATTGGTGCAGGTTTTTCCTCTTTGGTTTCTTTTTTATTGGTGGTTTTGGTGAAGGATGGTTTTGATGACTAAGGTGTTATAACAGAAGATGATGGTGGCTTAGATGGGGATAATTTTGAGTTTTTTTCGGTTTTCTCTGAACTTCCCGAGTTACAGGTTGGTACATTCTGCCTGGGCTTACTTGTTTCTTTGTTGTCCATTTTGTTTATTAGCTATGTGGCTCTTCATCTCATCGGACTTAATACAATTTTGTATCACCTGGAACAAGGAAACGACACTTTCTCTCTCTTTAGATGGCACGGATCAGCATGTCTAATTATCTGGGACCGAACTCCTTTAAAGGTACATCTACAACAGCTGTATATAGGCCCCCTCTTATTGAATACAGCAATCGCCTTTTCCGACATGGTACTATCTTCCAAACATGAGAGGATTTGGAGTCAGGCCAGTGGTCTCATAAGGTGTAGCAAGGTAAGGATCCCATTCGTCTTGATCATTTGTTGGGCAGACACCTTCTTTAGAAATAACATGACCTGAGAAATTCGACTTTTCACTTCTGAAATTTGTACTATTTTGGTTTTAATTTAAGGTCTGCCAACTTTATTTTCTCCAAAACGTTTTTCAAAGGCTGATTATGCTGATCATTTTTTTTCTCTCCAAAAATCACAATAACATCTAAATACAGGAGACTTGAAACCCATTGCAAATCTGCTAAAACCCACTCAATACAACGTTGAAATGTGGCTGGTGCGGTAGAAAGTTCAAAAGGCATCTTGGTGTACTCAAATAGTCCAACCTTTGTAACAAAAGCTGTCTTTGGTATGTCTGATTGCTTTCCAGTACTCGATTGTAGGCTGATGTAAGATCTAGTGTGGTAAACCATGCTGCTCCCTCTACTGCATCCAAACATTCCTTTATTCTTTGTAAAGGAAAAGCGTCTTTCTTTGTAATCAAATTCAATCGACGATAGTCAATGCATGGCCTTATGGATCCATTTTTCTTTCGTATAAGAAGAATCTGCGACGCCCATGGCGAGAGGTCGAAGGTCGAATGTTCATTTCTTTATCATTTTTCGACTTCAGATTGGATTGGCTCAGCAACAGGTAAACATGTACTCTATTTTATTGTTTTAGTAATCGAGAATGGGTTAAAAAATTCTGAGCTGAACGTTTCCTTCTGTGTTTGCTTTGATTAAGCAAGGGGTTACAAGTAGAGAGTGATTCTCAGCAAATTCAGGGGTTCCTTCTATGAACAGTGTGTTGTTACATTTTTTTTAGAAATCCAAAATTTGTGTTTCAACTTTTATTTCATTCATCCCTGGAATTATGATATCTTTAACTGCTGTACCTCTTCTGCTCTAAAGGTATACTGATATTATTTAGAATCATCTTCTCCTCTCTTAAAAGCATATCTGCTGGCCCATCCGGTGTGGCCTGTTAAATATCTGTCCCCAATGGTATCTCATCCTCAATATCTGCCGCAACCAATTCTCATGTTTATTTTAAGGTCCGAAAAACAATTTCAAATTTCCTTTTCCTTTTCAAAATCTAACACTCTTCCGTCAGCGCAACATAGAGAACGCCTTCCCCAATCAATTAATTTAGACTTTTTGTCTTCTGGCAGCTGATTGAAAATTGTATCCGAAATAATTGTATTTGTAGCCCCTGTATCAACTGTGTAAGTATTACGGTTATAATTAGTGATTATGACTTTTATCTTTTTAGACAAATGCACAGATCTAGTCTTACTTAAACAAACTGTTCAGAAAATATGGCATATGCACATATGGTTCAGAAAGCACATACGTCAAGGCACTATTATTACTATAACGTTGTGGCAAGGGTATCGGTTGAGCAGCTGGAAAAATGATGAAGTGAATCATTTTAATCCGAACTCTAAAAATAAGAGTTAAGGAACCGTGTAAAGTGGGGAATCCGTCGTCCTCTAAGTGAAATGCCCTTGAGTATGACGTTAAACCCAAAACAAAGCAAACCTTCTTTCAGTAATAAACAAGACGTCCCTCGACTATGACGTCAGTTTTTTTAACAACACAAAGACGTAATGTCAAATTAAATAGACCGTCAATACATTAGAGCCAAAAAGTCTGTCCGCAAGGGACAATGATTGGATCTATCTTTCACAATGGTTGAGTAGGTGTCATTTTTTTTTTCTTAAAAAAAAAAAATGTTTTGAAAAATCGGGTATGAGCATATTGTAGTATTAGGACAAATGTAACAAACTAATTGTTAAGGTGTTCGTAGGATTTTTAGTTTAAAGGTAGGACATTTTTGTGTCAATAAGTAATGATTAGATGATATTAAAACAAAGTAACCTTGTCTCCCGTAATGTCTGATTTGGATTGGCGGACATCAGAAATGCTGAGTTGAACCCGACCCAAATACTTTCATTCTTTAACCTAATCAAAAGGTTATTAATTCACTGATATAGGTTCAGGTCGTTGGCAATAGTATCTTCCTTACGTGATAGAGGCTGTGTATTCCAACAATTTCTGATATTTTTTGGAGGTAAATAGTCTCTAGTGTCACGAACAGACAGTATTGCTACGCTCCCATCAAAGCCGCATTGTTATCAAACGTTAAACTTAAGCATCATATGGATTTAGGTGTAAGCAAAAACATAATCCCCAAATATTGTTAGGAAATAGTGAAGTTTATTGCTGTAACATGCTGTTCAGATTTTGTTCATATAAAGCGGAATCGATGAACATGATAGGATAATAACATTATGTCAAATTTGTCAAAGAATTGAGGACCCGAATTCTGTACTGTAAAAACATGGATTTAAACGGTGAAATATTGTCAGTTAATCTATGCTTGTCTCGGGGATTCTATGACAGGACTGAGACTGGTCGTCCGACTCTTTGTAGCCCTGATCTTTGTCATTCGTCTGGATCTCCGGGTGCTGGGACCCCGGGGGTAAACTGGAGGTTTGGGTACCAGGCATGGATCCTGATTCTGGCCTAGGTCACCATAGGCGGGTTGCCTTACTTCCGTCTCTGAACAGAGAGAGATGACGTTAATATCGGGTCCACCAAACACCAACTGATTTAAGTGGTTTGTGGTCTCGTCCAGGTATATCTCATGGATTTGGTCTTTGACACTTTGACTGATGTACTTGGAATTCTTTACTCTCAGCCACTGTTCTCTGATCTGGCTGTATGACGTCACTTCAATTGTGTTTTTCAATCCTTTAAGAAAGTAAAATATAACGTTTAATTGAAATGTTCACAATTTTTAATATCCAATCTTGTAATCTTGGACATTGCTGTTATCTTGAATTATTTCGATAAACGAGCAGACTTTATTTAATTCAAAAATTAATGTTTTACCTTTTCGTAAGCCTTTTGATTTAATTTTCGCTCGTCGACAAAATAAAATAACCTAAATCCCAAATGTATTTTTGACCAATTAAAATTCCGTCCTTCATACCTGTGTATCCTTGACCTGTGGTCATCTCACGCGGGGTTACATTCTGGTCACCTGATCTACCAATAGATGGTAACACTGCTAGCTTTGACCAGTTCTCTGAAAATTACAAAAATTATAATTCAACAAAACTTTCCAAAACAGCATCAGAAAAAAAATCAAATATATGTTTTGAGAGGATGGCGATAGCGACGGATCACTTTCCAACTTTCACCACGGGTTGACATAATGCTAGTCTGAATTATTCTCACTATACACATACTGCTTTTTCAAAAACAATTAAATCCTATTTTCATTTGTTTTGGGGAAAATTCCGGAAGAACACTGTACTTGAATATTTCAGAGATTACTGTACTTGATTATATTATCAAAGAATTGTCACAAATAAAATTAACTTAAAGCTGCCCATCAAGCGAAAAAGTTGATAGACCAAAATAACAACGAACGCCAAACAACAAATAACCCACCAGTAATTCTGGCTGTTCCAGTAGGCCACTGAATGCCGAAGTCACTGCCTTGATTGTTATTCCATCCTTTGGGATGAACTTGGGGAAAACATCTGAAACAAAATAAATAACGGAATAATACATTTTCGACCATAGGGAAAATAACCCCTAACGGAGAAAACATAGCCCAAGAATTCCTCCTCTTGACGTCATCAAAATCTCAGTTCATTCACTTCGTTCTATTTACAACAAATCGTTTATATATTTTTTAAAAAGATCCCCCTGTTTCCTGATAGTCACTAGAAGGTATCGTTTTGTAGAATCTGTCCGTCTCTTGGAACATGCCTTGCAATAAGAGTAATAGGGTTAAATTCCGTTTAAAATTAAAGTTTTAGGTTTAGTGTAAGTTATTACACATGTTAGGGTGTTTTTTAAAAAATTTAAATTGATGGACCAACTCTACAGTTGCGCCGAAACTTTTCCACCAAAGTTCAGTTGTTTCTGGACCAAGCAAAACGTGGACCCGAATCTCCAAAAACATTGTGTTGAAAGGAACACGGGAATAGAAACTTAGTGCTTTAGTTGACGTAGTCACAGAATGGCACGGTGAAAATTAACGCCATTCAATGTAAACCCAACTATACTTGAGCGTTAGAGACGAAAAGGAATCCATTTCAACGTTTGTAACATGAAAGTCACCGACAAAGGAATAGAGCAGTTCGTATGTGATGTTTAAAAGAAAAAGTATACCTTCACATTACTTTATTTCTTCAAAACGACCAAGGTACACGTTTAATAAGGCACAGGCATAATAGACCCGACATGAAAAAACATAACTGTGTGAAGACCGAAGCCTATTCGTTACGATACAATTTAACAACATTCTGAATGAAATAAATATTATAACTTGACTATAATTCACGGGTGTTTAAACGAAAATAAATTACTTTACTCACCCAACATGATCCAGAAGTCTTTTTGGTCGAATCATCATAAAAATTGAAAGTCAAATTAAACACTGCGAAAA
>JAVFBW010191971.1:0-10263 GCA_034783835.1 Mopalia ciliata
GGAATATTTGTGCATTGTATCGAGTACAGTGTAACTGATCCTTGATAATCTCTTTTCATTGTATCGAGTACAGTGTAACTGAGTATTGGGAATCTTTGTACATTGTATCGTGTACAGTGTAACTGAGCATTGGGAATATTTGTGCATTATATCGAGTACAGTGTAACTGAGCATTGGGAATCTTTGTGTATTGTATCGAGTACAGTGTAACTGAGCATTGGGAATCTTTGTGCATTGTATCGAGTACAGTGTATCATATACTGTTCGACAGTATGTAGCAGTAAACACCCATAACAATGCGGTCTCTATGTTTGCCAATTTTGTGTAAGTATGAATTTAAGTTTTCTTTGTACGCCAAAATCCTTTATCTGAATCCAATAATCATGGTTTTATGGTTGATAATTCACTAAACCTCCCAGTTTAGAAAAAGACAGATGCCAAATTGGTTTGTCTTAGAATTGTAACATAAAATAGTCCCAGTGCTTCTCTAGGTACATTTACTAATTATAATATAACCTTAAATGCTGATCAACTAAATGTATCACATCAACTCACGTTTCGACATTTGTCCAAAACAGACATGTGTGAGATAAGGGAGACAACGCAGTCTTGTTTCGAATACCATGTTCTCGGGGAAGATACAATCTGTGTGAGCTATATTTGTGGTGTATATTTTGAGCTCAGAAACCAGTACGGGGCTATATTAAGATATATGGTTGCATCCAACATAGGCTACTCACACATATATATGTTTCCTGTTTGACTGGCTTAGTTCAGCACTGTTGTAGTTTAAATGTAATAAGATCAAGACTCACACAAAGTTTTCTATTGACATAGATAATACATCTTGAACTGTTTGAGAAGAATCTCATAGAATGAAAACGGTAACATCTCTTAATGTAACAATTGAATCCGCACGTAATCGCTTCCTGCTACATTACTACAAATAATATAAAATAAACTGGCTTAAAAGATTCACGATATTGTATATATTTTTCTCATTGAATACTTCACTCTCAAAATTCTAGAAACATGATTCTCTAACCCCCTTACTGAGTGTTTTTACAATTCGCCGTTTTACTTATAAACTGCTGTAAATTCTGCAACACATGTAGGCCTATACATATACTGAACCGTCCTTTTCTGCAGAACAATAAAAAGTATATTACTTTTTTTAACTGACAGAAAAAATATTTTGCATAAAAAATATTTTTTTGCCATACCTTTTTCAAATTGCTACTTTTTTTTAATACCATTTACCTTAACTACTGTTCAATTTAAAATCAACATACATTACATTTTATAACCAACTGTTTTAATTTCATGGCATTTTCCCAAGTACGGTACACTGAAAATGAAAGCAGAGAAAATAAGTAAAATGTATTTCTGATCTTTTTTACGACAGGTTTACCTCAAGTATGCTCAATTCTTTGCAGAAATTCAATTCAATTTTTTTTCCACAATTTGTTTATTTTATCGAATTTGAGCCATGCGTTGTAAGTTTCACAAATATTGTGAAATATACCAGGTTTTCGATAAAACTGACAAGAGTTGAGCAAGTCGAATGTTAGTTGAATTCCGTTCAAGCTGTGATCAATCCCAATAGAATAACACCAATCAACCACATGTGGCATGAGTGGGTGTGTAACCCGGACACGCAATAACAAGCTGATAATAAGTGATCAATATACAATACACAAAGGCTGTTGATATGCGTATAGGCACAGCGGGCAGACTGTTAATCCTCTCCAGGTAGCGGCCTGTATTTATTTGATTGCCAAAACACCGACGTTGTAAATAATATAGCCCAGTTTTATCAGTTAATTTAATTGTGTTCTTATTCAATTTTTTTTATCGGGTCTGCTCTATGATAAAGATCACCTTTTTGAAAATGCAATAATAACATTTTTAAAAATCGCAAATTTAAAGCTGAGGTAGGTAAGAGTATCCGTATAACCTAGAAATGACTCAATATATACCAGAGACATCTTGGTTTATCATACATGCGAGAGGCAGGACGTCTGGCACCTTCTAATCAGCTACGAGTGACATCTGGGCTTATAATGAGGCAGATGCAGAATGTCTCCTTGGTAAATCGGTAAACTCTAGTTAGGTACCATAGACGTCTTGGCATATCACGAGCGAGAGACAGAACGTATTTTTTTGTTAACTTGTAAACTCTAGTTAGGTACCAAAGACGTCTTGGTTTATGCTGAGCGAGAGACAGAACGTCTTCCCGGTAAATCTGGAAACTTTAGTTAGGTACCGGTACCAGAGACGTCTTGGTTTATGATGAGCGAGAGACAGAACGTCTTCCCGGTAAATCTGGAAACTTTAGTTATGTACCGGTAGCAGGGGCGTCTTGGCTTATCATGAGCTTTAGAAAAAACGTGTTTTACAGGTTTAATATCCCAACTACCTTCAACTCCAATATATATACAAATGTTAGAATGAATGCTTTATAAAACGATAGGATTGCATGGAGGTATTGTTAGACCTGTAATTGATTGGTGGTCCAGTGTAGTTGAGATAGCTTCTTCTGCAGCCAGGATGCACACATTTTCTATACCCTGTAAGCTGTTGTACATTGAGATGTTTTCACCACTTTAATAGGTTTCTCAGAAAGTGAGGGACTCTTATCCATTTCAGGGTTCCCGCTGTGCTTTATGTAAATGTCTGAATGCCTGCACGTCTACACCTATCGGCTGTCTCACTAATTAGCTTGACGGTTCTCGAACAGTCCCAAGTTGTGATAACACCATTACGGAGTGTCTTATGTTATAGTTTATATATTGAAATGCGGTTGAATTGTACGATTTCAATTTCTCACAAGCTCATTTAATACACAATTAATTCTTAAAAAAGCAAATAACTAGCGAAATTTGAGTTTCAGCCCATATTACGGGAGAGTTATGTGAGTTAATTAAATGATATCTTTTAACAGAGATGTGGAATAAAATCGTTTTGTATTTTTTTCCGGAAAAGCTGATCCCTTTATACATCCATTGTAAAACGTTCGCACGGTTGCGATTGTATCATCTAGTGAGATTTCATCACCTTTCTTTTTGTTTACCCAATAAACAGTATACATTAATTTGTTTCCGCTAAAGTCTTGAACCAAAGATTTGTAGTACTTCCACGTTTTACAACTAAACATATATTTGCTGAAAAAATCCACGTTAACTCCACGTTTACCATTGTCGTGTAGCAACGTATATGTAGCCCACGTGGCTAAATGGAACGGCCAAAGCTAATATTTCATTCGATAATTGTTTTTTGACGTTTTATATGTAGTGTGATTCCAGAAATAAATAAAAGGTATCGACGTTTTCGGTAATTTAACACAGATTGGAGAAAAAAACGAGGAAGAAAGTTAGCAGCGCGTGGAGACAACATCTTCTAAGCTTGTGGTTGGACGCAGACTATTGTATCCTCGTGGCATTTAATTGCTAATATAAAGTAGTGATCACAGGCGTGTGTTCATTGACGAATTAGTCTATTCTTACCAGGTAAGTGAACGTAAGAAATTGTTTTCTCCCGCTTTTGAATTTGAACTGTGTTCAAGAAATGTTCATAGTTTATCTAGCTTAAAATCCGTTTTGCCAATGATACAAAAGGTTGTCGATCATCTATCGTCACTTGAAAGGTAAACTTTGATAATTTTGTGTAATGAACACAAAATATTTTTACCAATAGGACAACTTTTTTTTAGAAATATGTACTCTTGAAACGAAATGTTGATATATGAATAAGTCAATATATAATGCGGTATTATTGTCTTTCAGGTTCATGATGTATATCTTAGGTATTGTTTTCGTGCTATCATTTTTCTCTACGGTATATGCTGGGAATTTTACAATCACACACGAGGCGTGGTTTGACGTGGAAATCCGTGATTTTGATGGCCCAGGGGACGATTTCAGAGGTCGTTTTGTGGTTGGACTTTTTGGAGACACTACACCGATGACTGTATTGAACTTCGCTTCCATTGCAAATGGACATGAAAGAAAAACAAATGGGGTAAGTGACGCGACAGCTTCAGCTATTATCTAGCTATTGTCTTTCCCTCGCAGTTTTGAGACAGCTTCAGCTATTATCTAGCTATTGTCTTTCCCTCGCAGTTTTGAGCTTTATAACACAAATATAACAATCAAATTAGCAGTGTTAACAGATCCGTTGTGAAAAAATAAACCATGATACAATGTTAAGTAATAAATCGAACAAACACATTTCCCATGTAGATCCGTTTTAAGTAAGAGATAAAACTGGAAGGTGCCGGTAATGCCAGCAGTAGCCATAGACACAAATTGCCGAGTGTGTTGCTCTGTTGTCAAATAGTGTTCCGCCGGTGAGAAGTATAGATAGCATGGCTTTACGTTGAACATACCTAGATCATCTGGTTTGTTGGGAGTTAGGCTCAATTGCTTAGACAAAAAATTAATGCTTTTCAAACGCAATTATATATTTCCAATTGTCATGTTGTGAGGAGCTTAAAAAATGTAAATCGTTTTTCATATAAGGAAATCCAAGAAAATTAAACTTTCGTTTTTTACACGTTTTGAATGATGTTTTTCAACGCGGTAATGCCACGTGGCTGTGATAGTATCTGATTTCAAAATTACATAGTAGGAACAGATTGTTGTCAATCAATACAACTACAACAAGCTGACTCATAAAACATTAGTATACATGCTAATGTTAATGCAGGACAAATTTAGATGTTGGCGATGGGAAATTTATTAATTAAACATTATGATTTGTTATATTTTTAAAATATGATCAAAGATATTGTTCCTTAGTCAGGTGGGATATTTATCCCCACGGTAATAGTCTATAGCGGTGTATTTATCAGGCTGCTCGAGATGTTTATAGCATTTCTTTACTCTCTTAAACAAATCTCTTGAAAACCTTGATCATTTTTCGTTATGTGCAACAGATGACTCGCGAAAGAAATAAGAGTTGGTATTTTATTATATTTGTTATGTTACAGAGAAAAAAGAAGCTTCATTTTAAAGGCACATCATTCCACCGACTGGTGCAGGATTTCATCCTCCAAGGAGGCGACACGACAACAGGAGATGGCACGGGAGGTCAGTGGTATTGAGTGTTACATTCTCCATAGAATGGTATGAACAAATCTTATTAATGGTAATAACTAAACCAACAAATTATCCAAACCCTGGGGATGTTATGATCTCATTGCTCAATATATCTACAAAAGGTAAGGAGAATATAGTTCCAGAACAAAGCTACCACAAATGTATGTCACGTGTTGTGTGTTATACATGTAGAGTTGAGTAAGATTGTAGCCAGCTATTTGTTTGCTGTTACTGCATGGAAACATTCAGCTACAATGGAGACTCCCTTTTATGGCTTTAATCCCGCCAATAAATTATCAAATGTGGCATTTCCTCTGGTTGATATATTACCTATACGCGAGTGCTTCCATTCATCATTATTCTTGTAATTATTTGATAACGTTTTACTTGCAATATACAATCAGTTATTTACATTGAAGTGTGTTGTATATATGTTTATATGCCAATTGTCATTTGTACACGTGTGTATAAAGAAGCGGCATCGTGCACTATAGAGGTATAGTCTCAGGTTTTGTCAAAAGTTAAAGTCAGGGATAAATCATCATAAATACATGGATTTTAATGTCCTCGATATAGCATTACATGCACTGTATGTAGTTTGTGAAATCTGTTTAGTGAGTTCTTGTGATAATTTTATTTGTTACAAAAAAGTAATAACGTAACAAAGCGTTAGTGAACACTATCAGGCGAGTGAGAAATGTGTCTGGCATTACGTGGCATCATCTTTAAAACTAGACAAATGAATAAAGCAGATCTCTTCCAGGAAAACGTGGTTCAAACATAAGGTTTTTACGTAGAAAATAATTTGTGTAGGGTTTATACCTTTACAAATAGATGTATTACTTTTTGCAGGTGAAAGTATATTTGCTGCCAAGTTTGTTGATGAAAATTTTATTTTGAGTCACAAAGCGGCCGGTTACGTATCGATGGCTAATCATGGACCTGACACCAATGGCTCCCAATTCTTTATCATGCTCAACAAAGCCCGATGGCTGGACAAGAAACACGTGGTTTTTGGCAAGATCATACAGGGAATGGTTAGTATATTCAAATCCTGCTTTAACAAATTGATAATTAGTTGTAGCAGAAAAAGGTGTATGGATTATTATCACCTTATAACTTATGCAACAAACGCAATCCCAGCTAATATTTTCTTGTAAAGGCGATCCTCCGTAAATATGCTTCATATGGGAGCCCATAAGGAACAAAAAAGCTGTTTGTCTTCTTTTTCTTATCATTTCATTTTATTGAGTTGTCATTTTTAATTTTCTATTTTCACTCAGGTTAAAATAGTTACCTAAAACAGTGAAAATAATTTATATCACTTGGATTACTAAATATTTTATAACTTGAAAACAATTGATTTATCATCCGGTGGAAAATCAATGCCCATCTCGATGGAAAATAATATCGATCAGTGTTGAAACTATTAATCATCGGTGTGAAAATAATTTTTATACTGAGGATAATAAATTAACATCCATGTGAGAACTATTTTCTTAACTGTAGTGAATTTTATTTTCAATACGAGTGGAAACTTTTTTTAACTAAGAAATTAGAAGAAAAAGTTATGGAATAAAATGGCAATGATACTCTATAGACCACCGTAGCTACTGAATTAGGAATTTCCTATTTTGTCTAATTATTTCAGGACACTGTTCGCGCGATGGGTAATGTGGAAACCGACGAATTCTCGACGCCAAAAAAACGTATAAAAGTGATAGATTGTGGATCGGAGGAGGTGAAGAGGTACACACTGTCAGAGGAGCAAACCATGTCCGATGACGACATAGAGAGATAGATCAGGGTCCCCATCAATCACAAAGCCTCATTTCAGTGAAGTGATTACCATAAAATGTCGCAGACAATAACCATCATCGGAAATACATAACTCGACCATTCTTATCAACAATTGAAAATAAAACATCATTAAAAAAGGAAATAGTTTTTACGATTCCTTTGCATATATAATGTATCGAAATTTAGAAACTGTGATAACGTGAAGTTTTAAAACTGAACTGGTTTTTGTTTTCGCTATTAAAGAATGTTAAAAAGAATCAATTCCACCCATTTATTACAGGATCCGACTAGACTATGAAGGCGATATGAATAATTAAACACTTTGCTATACAAGAGCTTGTGTCGTGTGCAATTATTTGACGCTGTGACGTCTCAAAATATAGAGGACGTGTGATCCATCCTGATGTGATTTGTATATATGGGGATTAATAAAACTCCGTCCCGAAGTTTTTGGTATTCAATAGCAATACCGTGCGGAAATTATTTTACGTTCGAAATTCTTAATATTCTTTGCTTATGCCAGCTGTTAAATAAACTGCACAGAAACAATTCTGGCGAGATTCGAATATTAAATTGAAATCAATCTTTATGTGTAATAGCTTAAATGGGCAAAATTAGCGAAACACTTTTCCAGTCGGATTTCGAATCGCAGTAGAGCTATCACACATAGTTCTGATTGGGACGAGTAAGAAACAAGTTTGATAAATTAGATACCGAAAAATATCCAACAGTTCTACTACGATTGACACTTCAGGATAAATTGTCTTGAAATTAGCAGTTTCCAGATATAGTGCATGAATATAATATCAAATAAAACTCCAGTAAACAGTACAGGTTAGAAGTTAAAAACTTTGATTTTGTTTTATTTCAAAAGGCACATAATGGCACATTGAGGCAATGCATATTGCTTGTAATAACACTGAAATCAGTAGAGGACTTGCCAATAGCCGTTAAATACTTCGCATTGTTTATCGACCATTCTTTGGTTGTAAAGTAAGTATCGATGGCCACAGTGAGCCTGACCCAATGCTACAACAACAGGCCGATTGCATTTTTAAAAAAAATGACACATATAATATGAAAATGGTTAATATTATATATTAAACAAAACGTTAAGCAGTATGAACATACATTTTTTAGAAAATACTAATTGGAAATAATTTATTATTTCTACACAGATAATAGTTATTTTGTTCTTCAATGAATCGCTTCAATGGTTAACATGTATTTGTCCGAATTCGACAGGTTCTGTTCTCAGTTCGTCCAAATCTTTGATTACACAGTCTGAATAAATGAGGTTGATTTTTTTACTCCTTCTCGATATCGTCATCCGACATAGTCTCGGCCTCTGTCAGGGTGTATTTCTTTACATCGTCACACCCAGAGTCGATGATCTTTACTGCAGATTTGGGAGTGGCGGAATCGTTCGTCTTTACCTCTCCGATAGCTAGTACAGTTTCCTGAATAAAAAAAGAACACAATGTGATCAGTTTCTATTTATGATAAAAGGGTATGTGAATGTATTTCTATCCGTATGTCTGTCCCAGGTATGTTCTTTGCATTATAATCCTCGTTGTCAATGTCTTATTAATATCTGACATCGTCGGTGGACACAGAGAAAAAAGTAGAGTATTGTTGGTGTCTTACCATTCCCTTGACGACCTTTCCGAAGACGACGTGTTTGGTATCTAGCCACCTGGCTTTGGTCAGCATGATGAAGAATTGAGAGCCGTTGGTGTCCGCTCCGTGGTTAGCCATTGATACATAGCCAGCAGCCTTGTGGCTCAGGATGAAGTTCTCGTCTACGAATTTAGCTCCATAGATACTTTTGCCTGAAAAAAAGAGGAAAATAATGAAAAATTGAAAGATAGTCGCATTTTTAATACGCATTTTTCCAGGATAAACCATAATTACTAAAATGCAATTTGGCGATACAAAGTGATTTCGCAAAAAAATACGATTTTTCAAATTTAACATACACTATAATAAAGATTTGTGCAAGATTGAAGCGCAATAATAAACTAAGGCTTTCAGTACATCTCAGACAAGGGAGATAATCCCTCGAGTAATGTGTCTAGAGTACCTACCCCCTGTGCCGTCACCAACAGTAATATCTCCTCCCTGGATAACGAAATCCCGAATAACTCGGTGGATTTTCGAGTTTTTGTAAGTCAGCTTTTCCTTTCTCTGCAAAACAGAACAATATAATCATGAATGAGTTCGAAGCAATATAATTTGTTTTATATAAAAGAAGCTAGAAAGTAACATCTAAAGTGGTTAAAAATATATTTTAATATCAATATAATTTTCGTTGATTGCAATTGGATTGGACAATGGGAATCTGGATGTTACAAACACTGAATGAGTTAAGTTGGTGGCAGTAATTATTTTAATAATGACACATAATTCAGTTTGTGACAGTACATTATATTACTTTTTATAATAAGATAAGTTTGTAATAGTACATTATTTTACTGTTGATTATAAGTTAAAAATGTTACAGAACCTCTTTTTACTATTGATACTAAGCTAAGAATTTGACAGTACATTATTTTACTATTTTACCAGTGACAATAAGCTAAGTATTGGTAGTACATAATTTTACTATTGATACTAAGCTAAGTATTTGAGAGTACATTATTGTACTATTAGTAATAATCTAACTACTTGGCAGTACATTATTTTACTATTGGTAATCAGCTAGGTATTTGACAGTAGATTATATTACTATTGATTCTAAGGTAAGTATTTGACAGGACATTACTTTAATATTGGTAATAAGCTTAGTATTTGACAGTACATCATTTTGCTATTGATGGTAATCTAAGTATTTGACAGTATATTTTTTTACTATTGGTAATAAGCTAAGTATTTGCAGTACATTATTTTACTATTGGCAATGAGCTAAGTATTTGGCAGTACATTCTTTTACTATTGGTAACAAGCTAAGTATTTGACAGTAGATTATTTGACTATTGGTAATACGCTCAGTATTTGAAATAACATCATTTTACTATTGGTAATAAGCTAAGTATTTGACAGTACATTATTTTACTACTGGTAATAAGTATTTGAGAAGAAGTAATCTAGAAGTACGGACGCTGGTATAACCAGGTTGTCCATCGCAATAAATACATAACTGTACAATATATTGAAGAACGCCCTGTAGTTTTAAATAATATTACAATCCAATTATACGTACCCCATTCTTGTCTTTTCGGGAGAATCCATTAGCGATTGAAGCAAAGTTCATAACGGTCATTGGTGTGGTTTCTCCAAAAAGTCCGATGACAATTCGACCCCTGTAATCTTCTCCAGGTCCGTCATAGTCCCGGATTTCAATGTCAAACCAGGCTTCCTTAGT
>JAVFBW010191993.1:0-18586 GCA_034783835.1 Mopalia ciliata
GAACATAAGATGATTTTTCGATTTTAATTGATCTACATCCCTGTGCCAGTGTGATTGCTTTTAGAAATATATATATTTATGTTTGTGTTGCTCATTGGTGAAGGCATAAATTAACCCTAAATTAAATTAGTATACTCCATTATGGGGTGCTTGTATGAAACGTAATAAAGAAGTTATATATAACGCAACTTTGTACATTTGTGCGATACATTATTTCATTTGATTTGATTTTATGCCTTTATTCACCGAATAAATTTATATACAATACAACTATTTGTTAACAATTGTTTAGCGAAATAAAGTCCCAAGAGGATTGTTTTGTCCCAAGATGATTTGTTGTTGTTCAAAGTAAGTCATTATACCATTTTGTTTCGTAGAAACATAGGGCCTATATACATACAAAACATAGGGTCTATATACATACATGTACAAAACAAGTCAATATATATAAACGGCGAAAAGAGAACTAATATTAAATAAAGGAGGAGGTGTTTCAGGGATGTTTTAAACTTTGATTGTAAAAAAAACATTCCAAGGGTGACATCATCTGGTGTTCAATCTGCACGTTTTGGTATGCTGAAACAATCCCTTTTTATTGCATGTCTTGTTGTCATAAAGAAAATCTTACAAATCTTTTTGCAATTGTCATAAACCTGATGATGAAGTAAGTCGCTATTCCAAAGCTTGTTGTTTGATACTGCAAAAATGTATCAAGTCGCATTACTTGTTATGTATTTATTTTTAAAAAATAAAAATATGTTTTCGTGGTTAGTAGAATATGAAATTGAAGTCCAGTGGAATAAGCAATCAATGCTTATTGCGGTGTACAGATATGCATTAATTAATTGATTGATTTGTAATTAACGGCGTGTCTAACGGTATTACACTTAAATTGCAGCGGCTTACTTCCAAAAAATGGACTGCAACAGAACCATCATGTGCAGTGTCATAAATAAATACTTGGTTGGGATATCCAGAAGGGTTGAACAATAGTTTAATTTTGTATAGCAGTATTGATGATCCACTTGCTACAAACTAAATTTTATTTTTGAAAAATTGTCCCTAAGGATAAAAATGGATCTGTTTGTATGATATATCTATTGATTCATGGGTTTGCAAATGTTTTAAGTGATAAATTTTCGGCTTGCCTTTTATTATGCTCCAGGCAAAGAAAATGACCAGGGTACGTGTTTATACATTGTAGTTTCTCACGAGTTAACTCAAGTCGCGTTCCATCTCTTTTCACTATATTTAGTGTCAAAGACGTGCTATTTACTTGAGATTGTATGTACCTACAATTAGAAGCGTATCATTAAGCTTTAAAGCCAGTACATGCAAGGACATATGAGTGTATCAAGACTTGTTCTGACCGTCTCATTGTTTTCTGCTTTTGTAACGTCAAACTACATGGATATATTCTTGTGTGGCAATTGTATTATTAATTTCACTGAACCGAATGACATACCAAAGTATGGTTGCAACGCAGAATAAAGATAATGAATTTGTTTTGACTCCATGTTTCGGTTTATTAATCAATCCATCACTAGGAGTGCACTAATGGTGATGGTCTGATCAATAAACCGAAACGATTTCTCAACAGGAATGTATTATCTTTATGCCAAGTTCTTACTTGACTTGCGAAGTAGTGTCAGATAGCTCTGCTCTCATCGATTTCTACATTCATTTATTAAGATAATATGATGAATAACTGTATTATCAGACGGAAAAGGGCAAAAATTATCCCGTCCCAATTTTCAGTTTTCAGAGTTTGGAAAGAACAAAAAATTACTTTGTGGTCCAATAGAAATAAAATGACTAGGGTAGATTTTAGACACTTAGTATCGATGTTACAACTGCTAAGCGCTATTAACGAATTATCTACGTGAATAATTTTTGTGTCTTTTAGAAAGTGAAGAATAACAGTATTTTCGTTATTTTGGGATTACACTTTGTTAGTGTGGACAGATACCAGTTCAGAAAATTTTGTAGGTTGAAACCCGTCCGGGAATCGAACCCACGACCATCAGAGCCAGGCACCGACTCGTCAGCAGTAAAGCAGGCTAGCTAAACCACTCAGTCGTGGGTTCGATTCCCGAACGGGTATTCTTCCGTAAATTAACTTTCCATATCATACTAAAATAGTATTTGTTAAATGTGGGAGTGGGGGTAATGATATATCCCTAGCAGTAGGCACTTGTTGTTTTGAAGTAAACAAGCCTATGGTGTTCGTAGTCAGTTTTCCACGCAGACATTCTGTCAGAAATCGGCCAACCAAATTGAGTATAGACCAACTATACCCTGATGCAATCTTGCTCCATTAAAACCTGGGTTATTTTAGCAATTTTAAAACAGTGTCTAATTTAGTTTTCTTTCGTCAACTACAGCAAATTTGTAATTGAATCAAAGGTAAATCTTTCGCGTGCAATTTCCAGCAGACCAAATCGGCCTGCGCTACATACGACAGTTAAAATACCACTGACAAGATGGGTATATACACTCGACAAAGATGTTAGTCGGGCTAGCGAATAGTCAACACTGAGCTACGATCAACTATGTCAGCTAGACAGCTGTCGTGCCCTTCAGACGGGGCGATGAGAACGGCTAAAAGGGCCATGTCTCACTCTGGTAACAATTTATACATTTTACAATCAATTGATAAGGTAAAACAGACAAACAATTCCTGTATTTTTTTAAACTGGAATAGCTGGTTAACTTTACTTCATCTTATTTTCGAGGAATCGAGACTGCAGTGCGATAGCATAGCACTGATAACGTAGGCCTACATATAACCAATACATACATGAACTATATACATGTATATGCCTGTACTATATGATGACGGTACTTGGATCTAAACTTATAGATTATCTGTATGCTAATCATTGGCTGCTCTGGGTGACATGTATACTGTACAATTCTTTTGAGTAATGCTTTTGATTTTTTTTTTAATTGGACAACGTATCAGGAGTTCACACATACAAACGTAAATTTAGGCTGAAAATGAGTATTCTTTCTCGGGAAATACAATAGTGTGCATTGGGTTTATGAATAGGCCACTATCTAGAATATAAACAAACCTAACCGCTTGAAGATTGATAAACAATTATAAACATAATTTCAATAACTGGGACAGTCTTTATTACATCTTTGTTTGCTTGAATCTCACTGACGAACGACTCATCTGTACTTACAATGTATCACTTTCAATTGTCATCTTGTGTAATCTTCTGTTTGGGGGGTCGACGATATATGACTGAATAATAATATATGAAGAATACAATATATATGACTGTCACGTGGCCCATTTCTGAACTGGCAAACACAGCGCTTCACACATTCGTTATTTTGTACCCGAGCACACAGAAGACTGTTCGTATACATATGGCAGCGCCCCAGTGATTTGTTAAACATATGTTGTTTTACATCTTTTTTTTTTTATTCGTGGTCAGATTTTGCCTGACATTGACTTAACAAACCTTTAACAAACCTTGATGATTGTGTTAGCGCTTTCCGTATACATACACGTGTATTTTTTCAGCTATCCCCTAAAAGATTACAATAACAAATCAGCGAAAGAAAAAATCTAACGTTACAGGTTTGTAGAACTTTTTTTTATTAATACATATGCATGAAAATATGCATGGTTTCCATCGCCTCTGTTCTGACACGCGTCACATGGTAGAAGACACCAACTATTTGCATCGGAATAACTTAAAATCTTCTGCGTGTACGACTACATACATGTCAGTTTTCGGATGCGAATGTGCAATGAGGCTAGTCTTAATATTATAGAGTCAACGAATAGTATAATTATTCATAACTGAATCAACATTGATTTATTCTTCGGCTATTGACAGTTACTTTGGAAGCTATATTGTTAGTGTTTTGGGGAAATTTATACGGTTTTGAAGGGATATCATTTTTGACACTTTGTTGGCCAAATACCAGGAATTCGATATTGAATATCAGCAACGGATACTCATTTTAACCCCACTTAACAAGATGAAGTTCTTAGCTTCAATCCAAAAGTGTCTAGCCTCAATCCAATGTTTTTATTACGAATCACGATCTAGCTCCGAGATATATCCGTAAACGCTTCAATAATACATCGGCTATAGTCTTGGCCCCTTACTATCACTTGGTCACAGACTTGGATTTAATTTTTATTGACCTATTCACCGGTTTAAAGGGTCAAATCGAAGACGTTGTAATCTTCAGATAAAACGAGCCAGTGGTATGCGTTTACATTCGGCTGAACAGCTAAAAATGAATGCAGGTACAAATATTAGAAACATATTGAACACGCATAACTATAAAATTTCTGGCTAGCCACGTTTGGTCACAGTGGAAATCAGGAGTGGTTGAACACCTATATCTTCATCACAAACACTCAATTGTATGCGACAATGCAAAGCGTACCTTGTCTAATACATCTTACGCCAGGTTCTATAGCCATTCAAAATCTGAAACCTGAGCTGAACAGAGATGCCTCTATTTAAAACAAGAAATTATTATCCAGAAATTATATAGTTGTGTCACCCCACTTTTAAATGTCGTTTAAAACTTATATTTAACATCCAGTTTATGCAAAAAAACAATTGCTGTGTTATGACACGTGTTATGACTAGTAAAAGTAGGTAAAATATGGCTTATTGATACCATCTTAGGGAAGGTTCTATCTTAAGTGCACAAGGCCGCGAGTATGCCTATCAATACCAACCTTTCTAACCCTTTCTGAATGGATTGGATTGTATTCGATATATTGAATAAAGAAAAATTATAAATAGGTAAAGTTTTCTTTACTTTCAAGGTTCACCTACGTTAAGACATCAATTGATTGGGTATGATATAATATGATATGCGATTATGAGTGTTACCATAGGTATATGATGGCTAATGTACAACAGTAGGCCTAAAACACTGAAGGCTTGTGTAAAGACATATGGAGTAACCTTCACTCACAAAACACGCGCGAGCTTGCAAAATTCAATATATTGTGTGTTTGTTTGATTTGGTTTTAATGTTTGCTGAAGGCTACTTCGCTTACATGACGACAGATTGTCCCTTCATACCAATAATATATTGGACAAGCAGATTCGAACCCGTGAATGGTACATTGAAGTATGATTAGTGATCAGACATGCTCACCATTAGGCCGCCGTTGCCGTCCCACGGTATTGAGTTCCGCTAGAGGCGGATAGCTCTCACTTAAGATCACAGAGGGGCGTTGAGTTATGTGCCTCCTGTTGTTAATTGTTAATGTGTTATTAATGTATTAAGATCAGACAAGGCGATTACTAAGACTGGTTGTAACATGTGAGAATACTTGATTAATTCCGCTAATGGATCAATTTAAAATATCAATGGAATACTGGTCAACAGCAGTGTGTTATCTTTATTATAACGGATATTACCATTAAAGAACAACGTCTAAGGCTAAAATCCGCAGCATCAATAATAGCCCTTTTAATTTATTTCATGGGGGATTTTAGATGTGTTACTTTTAACTGTCCTACTGTGCCACTAGTGTTTTTTTAAAGTTAGCAATAAATTCACTAAATGGAATGGTATAACAAAAGGATGATGTGTGGAACAACAGAAACTAAATAATCAGCCTAATGATAGTACACTTTAATACAGTTGGTTCTTTAAGGGATCCTTAGATGGAAATGGTACCCTTTGTTTAGAACGATAACGTCAAAAAACCTCAAATGGTTTCATCAGATTCTAAGAGTGTATTATATTCCCAAACTCAGTCTGGTGTCCGGTTTCTTCTTGGACCAAGAATCCCGTGCGTTATATAGGCTCACATTGCAAATGCATTATGTAGTTTTGTGGCACAAAATCCTGATCTACGTCTCACATGCCTCAAATCTCAAACCTTAGTTCAAAGCGTGACTAGAACCCGTATTAAATGCAACAAAACAGCTCAGAATCCCCGTATATATATGGCTCAACATCGGCGCGACGAAGTAATACAATTGTTCGGATGGGTATGCGTTATCCAAATGACAGCGTGCCAGCCGAACGAGGGAAATACATCACCCTTGACACCACAGGCAACAAACACAAACAAGAAATATCAACACAGGACAACCACAGGACGTAATGCAAAGACATGACAAACATATCGGCTTCATGTTGACCCTTTGTTCGGAGATCACCAGTGCAACAGGAAACTTCCACCGAATCGCCTGCTCCAAGTAATTATAAACTGCTGCAATAAGTAATTATTTACTAAAAACGTAACTGTAAAATATTTTTAAAAAACATACAAGAAAAGACAAACAACAAAGTGAAGGCATAGTGAGCATTTACGAAAGAAATAATTAATGACAAAAAATGTTTTATATAGATTAACATAAGCCGCATGGACACCATATGGCATCTGATATAACGAGCTAGCACAATTTGCAGCAGTTCAAGACATGGCGCGTAATCTATAAAGTAACAGCAGAAGTACTAGATAGACTTCTGGAAACAGTTACGACAGGTGAACAACTAACTCAGTTACGAAGGCATCTCAATTTGGTTTTTGTACGTCAAGAATCATGAGGGCAGGTGTGCTGTGACTAAAATAAACAGATAATGCTAAACATAGGAATGTATACACGTCCTGTGCCCAAGACGCACGTTTCTCCTAAACATAAACAAGCATTTAAAATTCCAATTAAAGGGAAAAGAAACACAAAATGAATAGAGAAGAAATGAATTAAACTAGACATTACTGGACTACATGTATGTTTCGAGAATGCTAACAGTAATACAAATCTGCTAATCATGTTAAGCTACTAATTGCTCGGCCAAATTATAAACAGAAGCCTAATAAAGCAAATAATTTCAAAACAAAAAAGATTTCACTGAATGCACTCAGTTTGTCAATAATTTATAAATAAGCTTTTTGTGTGTGACTTCAACAAAATATAACTTAACGATTTGTATGTACAAGAGTTTGATATATCAGACTTTGAATTCAATCGTGGTGGTGTTTTTTTCTAGGTTCCCTTCCCGTTTTCCACCTTGATTAGGAGATGAGCAGTGTGAAGTGGATAGTCCGTCGCCTTACATGCATAAGGGAAATATCCTTTACAATGACGTTAAACCGCAATCAAACAAATCGACAAGAATTCAAGACAAACACACATTGCAAAGGCTTCCTAATAAGTGATGCCGTGGTAGGTGCGAGTTATTTGTGCCAGTGATTTACATGTATGTTGTAGCTTTTAGACTAGGTGTTAAACGAGCTGGATTTAGTTAGCTGAATGCACGCTGTTCCCCGAACTACGCATTTTAAAGATACCGAGTTCAAGCGGCTAGTACCATATAATCGTTCTAGATCCAATTTAAGTGATTCCGCGTGTATTTAGTCAATCAGGCAGCTTAATACAGTTTTATAATCCGTTTATAATCAAGTCTGTATCTTGTTATTTGGTAAACCTGTCTTTGTGCGTGTAACAAAGGAATTCTACTAGCCCTTCTTTAACAATGTGAAGTCTAAACTGTAGGTGATGGAGTGGAGTATGGCAGTTTGGATTATGTAAAACGGTTAACGGCATAACACTCACTGCTCCTTCTCATTTCATTTGTTGTAAGCACATTGACATTTTTCTGTACATTCGAATGACAATTGCTGTGTTAGAGGGCTTACTAAATAAAATACACCTAAAATGATGCATATTTAACTGGTGCGTATTCGTTGAACCCGCTGTTTAAGTCATACTGTAGAAAGAAAAATAGAAACGGTATACTTTGGTCGGCGAATGCCACGGGGTATAATATATGTATGACTGGATGCTCGTCTCATCTCACATGCAAAGTTACTCTGGTTGTGATATTTTCAGACGGTTCAGTCAGATAATCTAATTGCTTACCACATTAGAGATCATCTGGATCCCTTTAGTAAAATGAAACGTCACGTACTCTTAATAAAGCGAAATATCGTCTTTCCGAACAGCTACAAGATTAAATCAATGAATGTTTATTTTTAGTGTGATTTCTGGCGAATGACAAATTACATTAAAAGTGGACAATTCCCTCGTACATGTATTGTTGATTTTATGGTTCGAGGTTGATGTAAAGAAATCCCATTAATTGAATGTTTTTTAGTGCATTCCATTATGGGAGTATTTTTAAAAATGTTTACCTCAGTCATTAAGGAGGCTTACGAATCCAACGGAGTTCAATAACACTCGACAATATATATATTTAATTGTCATAATCTTTAACTTTCATAGGATTCCGATTTGACGTCGTAAAATTTAAATTGGTGGGGTTTTTTTTGTCGTGCTTATTAGATTTCGATTTTGGCGTTGTAATAATATTTATCATCAATATTGCATTATGGGCTATTTTTTTTTTTATAAAATTTGTAGGGAATCTTTTTAAATTGAAATTAATGTGAAAACCAGAAAAACGTATTGATAGCAATTTTAAAAGTAATTATAAACTGGCCAAATACAGAAAATTCGAATACGCTGCGACATGAGAATGAATGACACACTTTAAAGCTTACTGCAGTCTGCAGAACGGAGCTGAATATTTAAATACGTGAATAAATGAGTTACAATATTATATTTCGCATGTAGGGCAGTAATTGCGCACATGAATGCATTTTTTGTAAAAATGAATTGCACATATGTATTGTATTCCGTAATGTATTATTGTATCCGTTAATTTAAAATCGAAATGCACGACTTCCAATGCAAAAGGTGTAAAATGATTGGTAACATTTACGTCACATACACCGCTTATATTATGACATTGAATCGAAATGTGTCATACTCTGACTATTTCAAGAGAATGGGCTTAATTGTTTTCATGAAAGCTAAATGGAAGTTCAATTTTCATGTATAAAGCTCGGATACATGTATGTCACTCTCGTTTATGCTGTCGAACAGTGAATTGGCACTACATTGTATATTGCATTGTTATTAGCAGAATGGAAATTTCGTTGGTAATTAGCAGAAATCAAACATATTGTTGGTAATTAGTAGTTTTCAATGAAATACATCAATGGCGTTAGTGTTAATAGACACTGTGGACAACTGACAATTTCATAGAACATATCACATTTGGTGGCATATTAAAACATTATAACATAAGTTTATTTTTATAACATAAGTGATTACTATATGTAAAAAGCTAATGTCAATACACCCAAGGTGTCAGTGTCCCCAGCAGTCAAGTTTCTTGTGTTCTGCGTTATAACGTATTGGGGCTCGGTCCCCAATGCAGGCTAGCTTATCTATATGTCAGTTGTTAGGTAATAGACATCTGGTATCATTTAAAGGCTTCTTACGTAGGAAAGTAAACAATTATTATGATTAAACTAAAATGAAAACTACTTGTATGTTATTCGTGTAAATTATTTCGCATCTATAGTATTAAATGTTGTAATAATTGATTCATTGTGTTTTACCTCTTAAGAAGGCGGTGTATTATAAGGTATCTGGCACTAGCACAACAATGCTTGGGACATGTTTTGATATGCTGCAAACTCTTCCAGTGTCAAGTAAAGGCAGCATTGCTACGTTCCAAACCAATTATTTTAAGTTAGAGGGGAGGCATCTCGAAGTACAACTAGCTTGTGTCAAAAGGTGTAAAAGTAATATAATTGGTCAAGCTCTCCTTTTTTATAATTAATATAATTGGTCAAGCTCTCCTTGTTTATAACACTAACAAAATGGAGGGTATTTTCCTTGTATGGTGTTGTGAAGAAGCCGTGTGGCCACCTAGGGCTGGTTGCTTGAAGCACTATTCTTCCGGTATTAGCTGACGTCACGCCATGTTGTATGTCTATCTCTAATCCGGTATTAGCGATTTAATCTGGTGTTCGCGACTAATAGCTTTTCGAGCAAATGGCCCCTTGCTATTACAGGAAGTTGCGTTCTGACGTGAGTCATATGCCTACTGTTTTTACTTTACACTACAGGATGTTTAATTCAACATCAAACATTTTACCACTGTGTTGTTGGAAGAATTATGTGGGTTAATGATAGGCTTATAATTGTGTCTACATTCAGCCGTGTTTCAGATACGCTATTGGGCCTCTACAGCTCGCCCGCCTCTGCCTACTCGAGGATGGCACAATGGTAAACACCCTCGGTTAAAAGCCAACAGAACACAGTGGTGGTGGCTCACCAAAACGAAAAACCCGACATTGATTTTAAATAAATTTTTGTAAAAAATTATATTTGATTTTATTTCAATTGATATATTTTATCAACAATCAAAACCACAGAAAAAATAACGAAAATAAGAGCAAAAAATAAAAATAAATAAAAAAGTAAATAAATAAATAAAAAAAATGTTTCTCTTTTTAGGTTTGCTGCCAAGGTACAGCCTGATAGAATTTGTTTTTTAAATATACAACCTTAGGTCAATAATTTTACTATGTTCACGCCACAGCGTAACTGAAATACCGCTGAATGTGGCGTTAAACACAAATAAATCAATCACAATTACGATATAAAATGTATTTATCAACAGCAATAATTGTGTTGAAAACTGATGGTTTCCATACGGTTTCGGTTCAGAACATTTTTAAATTTGCTAGCTTTATTTAAATGTGTGGATAGTTTTGATACGGCGATAATAGGCTGACAGTGAAAGAAAAAGGCAACAGTTTTATGCATATTAATAAATCTATCATATTCGAAGGTAGTGGAGACACTTCAGTAAGGATAGTATCCAGAAGCATTATACACATTATTCGCGGACCTACCTGTGGAGATTCCAGCCATCTTGTCTGGTTTCCAATATTTCGGAAACCAGCTTTCAGAGCGCAGTGATACTCGTCGCATTACGCCGTGGATGGAATACGGTATCATGAATACGGTAAACAACAACACCTGTTTCGCTTTATCTGTTATTATAAAATGTGTCCTTCTGAAGTAAAAATGTCTATACTTTATGACCTTTTTTTCTTACAATATTTAGCATTAGCGCAAAAAAATATTTTGAAAAAAACTATAGGTCAAGTTCTACGTCTATACACGCAGCCGAGGATCGAGTCTTTATTTAACCAAAATTATGACGTTAAATAAAGACGTTACTAGCCATTTAAATTGAAAGAGTTATTGGTCTCATGCTGGCACACCATTGTATAAGTGAAATGACCTGTAGCCTAATGTCAAGACAAAATTAAACCCGACAAAGTGGTATGTTTATCTTCTGGTATAGATATTGTGAGTAATTCATTGATTGATGTCTTGAACTCTTGAACGCCATGCCAGGCCACCAAGCGTAAACTTCAAATAAAAAACAAAAAACAAAGCCGATGAATAGCATGCTGTTTCTAAAAAGATCTGTCAGAGGTGCACAGGTGTAACATCTTTTGGTGCCTAATTATACACGTGTGACACACATAAATTCTCAGCATACAAGCATAAAACACCCAATAAGCACCGTAAACCAAACGATAGATGGGACAGAATACAGATCAAGGCAAGGTATTACAATGTATGAGGTTAAGTTGCTTTTGACTTACATCAATAACCAACTAGGATGGGACGTTCGCTCAAATCTCTGTTAAGTCAACGGACTGTTAGTGGACGTTGCGCAACAAAGATTGTTTTTATAACGACTTGCCTCCATTCCTTGGTTACCGAACGTCATCCAACAGGCTTTTCCGGAAACGGCTCCTGTTGTAAACTATTCTCACACTAATAACCAGGAAATTATTCCGTACAACACCTTTTGGATTTTTTTTTTTTTTTTTTTTGACAAATGAAAAAACGGCTATGTTCATTTCCGTTGATTATAACGTACAAGACAGACTTTGTTATGTCATTTTAATAGCGGTCGTAGGTTAGCAAACCTCCATATACGGTATATCGTTCTTACGCTTATTATCCACAGGCCTGCATCCGCTGTTCCCCTGATTTTAGTAATACGTAAGAGATTGTATTGAATCCTCGCCATTCCTAAATAAGTTTGTTATTTTGGAAAATTTAGGGTATCTAATCAGATTTTGCCAATTATTCAGATTTTGTTTTACAAAGTGTCTTTAAGATAGTATGATTGACCTCCAAACATGTTAAGTTGGTTTATTGTTGTAGCGTACGATAAAGATATATTCCCATCGACATCATCCACATCCATAACTGTTTCTGCAGATTGTAAATTTCCTAGTTAATGTCTGCTTATCCGAATACATGCAAGTAAATATTTATAAAATTCAAATAATCTCAAAAACAATTGTCTAACTCCAGTTGTTGTAGTACGGTAATATCACTCTCATCTGTTAAAGTTCAAATTATTGTATTTTGGCATTACTACATCCTTGAAAAACCTCTAATCACACGTGACATATTTCGCCCATACCCGGTATATACATCATATATGCCGTTAGCAGGTGGTTTTCGGGGTATTCGTATACTTTATACAGTCATCCTTTAGGTAATACGTTGACAGACAACCAATCTCTGCATATAGAGTGCTTTATGCTGGCGTTTCATATACAATTTTATTTATCTCAACATTTGGTTACCAGTTTTATCTTCCCCCACAAAGACGTCAAAGCTCGAGCCGCTGTCGTCATCTGAACACATGGTGTCTAAATATATTTACACCCGTGAGCGTTTGTAGCTCAGTCGAAATAATGTTTGGCCTGTAACCCAAAGGTCCGAATCCCGTGGGAGGCAAGCGAAATATTGCTATCTTTGCTTCACATAACACTTAACAGTCACGTGTATATCTTTTGATAGCTCAATTCGAACATCCTTCGAATCCCAGAAACATATAGAGACTATATATTTTGATTTAAACTGTAAATGCTAATCGTGTCCTTGATCTTGTTTATAAGTTGATTTCGAGCACTGCTTTTCACAGTTTTTTGCATCCAACCAAAACGGCTTATTTCATTGGCTAGGGTATTTTGAGATGGTGCCCTTAATCCACCCAGATAACACGAAAAAAGTACATAATGTTTCAAAATTAATACACCCATGCCTTGACATTGTCTCGCAAAATTTAGCCGCCGCAGACGTTGAAGGTATTGACGAAGTTCAAAATAACACCCAGAGGCATATAAAAACCCATTATACGATATAAAAACATCATCTAGTCCGAAACAAATTTGCATAAAAATATTTCTTCCGATGTCTCAAGTGCTGCCATTATAACACTGAAGGCTATCAAGGTATAAAATATTTAAAGATGCCGCAAAACTGTCTTTCAGAAAAAAAAAAACCCTTCTGACCTGTTATTGCCATAACAGTTGAAAACAGCCATTACATAGTTTCAACATCATTGTGACCAGACCAGCGCTGATTAATGAAAAGGCGTCTCCTGGCTATAAATGGAGAAACCTCGAAAAACATGAATTGGTTGTGGCGTCATGGGTAAATCAAGCAAAAGCTATTTTTACCGCTTTTTAAAGGTTATATTTTACCCATAAGGCGTCAGTGGATTTGGACATTCAAACCCCACGAAGCGAACGAAATCACGCTTTTCTTGCGTAACGAATCCTATGGCAGTATGAAAGTCCAGTGAAAGTCACAATGGTAGAGACTGGGCAATGGATGGTTTCATACTGCTGATTAGTGGACTTCTGGTATTAGGTACATTTGTAAACGGTATTCCTAAAGACTCAACACACCACAAGGTATATTTGTAGCCATTCATGTTGAAATATCAGTGTAACAATTTCCTTTCTATTCATGTTGTCAAGAAGTGCCGCTCATTAGTAAGCCGAAGATATAACATACTTCAACAAAAAACAAAACCCAATATCATTAGGAGTTTAAGTCATGTGCCCAAAGCATAATAGGTGTCATTTTGTGTTTTTGTAAACGTATAACCTTGTTTTGGTAGTAATACCATTGTGATTTGTAAAACTATAACCGCCATATACATATCGACTATGAATTAAACTTATTCCAAAGACATTTCCGTTTTATATTAGCAACATAAAAAAAAACTTTTGTACTTAGTAAATAAAAAACTCCCAAGTGGGCAGTTCAATTACTACATTTTAAATGTGTAAAGATACTGACAAGATTGCTGTTCAAATTCGGGCGTCACCCTACCGATATACCTCGTAAAACACACAGTTGTCAGTCGAAGGCGTTTAAACTGATGCATTGCAACATACATGGTGTATTTAGGAATGATTTGTTACCTACTGTATTGTTTCCTTATTTCCTTTGTGAATAAGATTGATTGGTTTTACACTGTGTCTAATGGTATTTCATTTATATGACGGTGGTGTATTCCAACAATAATTGACACTAGCACAACCAGGATGTGAAGCGTTTCCATATCAAAGCTGGATTTTGCCCCAGATCAGCAAATAAAAAAAGTTCAAAACAAGATGGCCATGGTGTAACTAAGAGTCAACGTCTCAGACAAAGGAAATAGAATCGAGTGTAATGTTGAATACCAGTCGATAGCAAAGTCCGAGACGTTAACCACTGAACCAAGATCCCCAGGAAAAATACAACAGTATGTAGTTGAGCTACATATATGCATGTGTAATGTTAAAAGTTCACGAAATTGCTAAAAAAAACTAGTATTATAGTCAGATTTGGTATAGCTATAGCAAACGTGAAATAATCTAGAGTAGCATTATTTAACGCTATCCAAAAAAGATACCACGGGATCAATTCAATAGACGTCTAGCGTAAATGTGTATCTTAAAATATTGATTAACGCTTTAAGTGAATTGCTGTTTTCTGCCTCAAGTGTGTTTCTGATGTCTCGATATTAATGTCCAGATGATAAGCTAGCAAAATATCTCACAAGACATGGTAATGAATATTGAAATAAATGTTGATGCGAAAATAGCTTCACAGTTGCGCAACAACGATAAAAAAACACGAATTTTGGGCTACAATTCAAAGTGGGTAAAATGTTTATTTTTCTGTTTCTATGGTATCACCAGAGTACTGAATGGCGTTCTAGAAAAAAATATCAATCAAAATGAGCAATGGTTGAGATGGAGCTACTGGAAAGAATTTAATATGAGACGTTTTTATAGGGCAATACATTATTCACTCCATGGTATATTCTCGACTCACTACTATATCAGTAGCCAAGACACGCCAATCAGCGCTTTGTCGTTGCCTAATGGGGACGGACCATGTTGGAAATTTCCATCTAGTCTTGTGGGATATCAAGTAGTGGTCTGATATACAATTATGATGAAACCAGCCCCTGATTTCGACAGTGCGCGATGCAGTGAATCCAACTAACCAGTGGATATTAAATTAAGTTCGACGTGAATAATAGCTAATAAAAATTCATTTATGTTTTCAATTTCTATCTGTTACCTGTCTCAAACGAATGATTCATGACACACTTAACTCCTTGGTAACAAATAGTTCTCCGGGGAAATATACATTGAAGCATATCTGAACAGCAGAAATTGAATACTAAAGATTTAGCATAACGGGCTAAACCTGACCATTGTTACTACTGCGCTGTTGGCCTTCCTCGACACACTGTACCATTTCTCTGTTTTAGGTCAAATTCGCCAAGAGTTACCCGATCCAGTTAGCGTGGGTACACATGCAGTTATTATAAGAGTAGCATCTTCCATTGTGCTTAACTGATTGGGTGGTGGAATTATTGATACTCTTTTTGTTGCACTGCAGCTAATTTCGCCTTTAAAAAGAATAAGAATATCAGGCATCTCGTTAAATATATCAATAACAACAACAACAACAACAAACAATTTAAAAATCAAATGCTCTAGCAGTGGTATTCAATAATTCAAAAATGTATGATTAAATTAAACAGTTCGTGTTCATAGCTCCCTTGCTTTCAAGAACTTGAGCGACACGGACGATTGAGGTAAGATCTTCAGATGATCCCAGAGAAAAAATTGTCCGCATTAAATTATTAAGATGTTCGAAAGATTGTATTGAAAAAATACAGTAGCGCGCGTATTGTTTTATTCAGTTTTTATGTTATATTTACCGTGTGTTTTAACAGCAGTTATCATACAGTATTTGTATTAAAAGATAAGTGCATAAACGTTATAGTGAGGTATACATTATGACTGTTTTGCCTCTACTCTACGGACAGGAATATGGAATCAACGTGTTCCATACAGGGTGACATTTTATTTTCCACGAAATTTTCGAAGGCGTAAAGAACATAAATTGCAGCAAACATTCTTTTATCTCCGTGGCGGAGTAGTCTGGAGTGTATCTTTTAGTGAGTGTATGCGTCTAATCTTATACACATCCCCCTAACCTTTGGGTTGCGTGTTCCATTTCGTAGACCGTATGTGGTTTAGTACCAGCTGAAGATCGTGGTTTTCTTAACAAATTTACTACCCAGTTCCCTTGTCACAATAACGCTAGTCAATGTCTGTAATTTGGATTTAATCATGTTGATCTGCTGCTGGGCATATAATCAAGCTTATCGAGGAGGAGGTTGGGGTAAGGGGGTGCGCCTAAGACGTATATACATGTACTTGAAATTTGTGTTCGCCTAATTGCAGGAAACGATGCAAAAAGTTGATAAGACAACATACAGAAAAGTAGCGACAACAAGATACATGTCTGAAAATATACCGCAATATTTTGAAAGCCTAATTACCGATATTACTTCATTTTTTATCTACTTAAAAATATTTTTCATTCACATTATTTGTCTTACATATTTCCACTGATAACAATTTCATATGGACGATAATGGCGCTATAAGATCCTCTAGATACATGTAGTGTATTTTAGAATTGGCAAAACAGCTGTGCGTATGAAAGACACACAAAACTGCTTGGCATGACACTCACTGTATGAATATCGTATGGTTTGAGAGTCTAGTGCTGTTCTGAATAACTTGCATAGCCGCGTATCGTATCAGATATGCAACATATTGCATCAAACAATGTGTTATGCTATTAGAGACAATATAGGGGTGTTCTGGAAACGAGTTGCCGACGACACATCTTCGTATGCCTTTTCACGCGATTTTACAGTGGGTTTTGGTCGTTTTTAAATGTCATTTTAGTAACATAATAGCCTTCAGATCAAGGAACGAATTACAATTAAGCCAGTAATTAACATATTACCAACCGGAAGTGACGTACGCGGTGCAGGTGACTCACAACACATCGTATGCTATTGCTTTGTTAAACGTGTCTCATTTCTGACAGGAATTATGCCTGCCTGCATAGTTCCTGGATGTGAGAATTAGAAATTTGTTACTGCAAAAATTATTCCGTTTCTCTGATTCCTGAGATTAAGGCAGTGTCTGGTAAAAATCAGAAACAAACACTTGCCAGTAAATGCATCATTTGACAAGCTAAGGAACTCGCGTGTGCGTAACATTCTGTGCCATCCGATTATGAAACGGACCTTCATCACGAATTAACCGATTTAAAGCTTTCAAAAATAAGTTAAAAAGGAGTGCTATATAACTTGTATTTCTATTAGTCCCAGAAAAACGGCTCGGATAGTGCTATCGCGAAGTGTGGACGCCAGACAGAAAGGAGGCAGGGTAGTTTTGCCTCGGGTTCAGCTAGTCTACAACGGGAGATTGTTTGTTTGTTTGATTGGTGTTTAACATCGTACTCAAGGGTATTTCACTTATATGACGGACACAAATACAGAACATCACAAACAAATCTGCTTCCCAATACACTTTAGCTATGCGAACACCAGGGCAACAGAAAGCAACCTCTTTTCTCGCCTCTTACGATCGACCGAGGAAGCTCAGGGAGTATTCTGCAGGGCCGTGGCCCACCTGCTCCCTCGCGGGGCCCCACACTGGATGAAGTTAACTGACCTTTGCCCTTATCTTTTGGGAATGGCACATCATTCCTGCCATCGAGCAGATTGAGGAGAGGTCCAAGTAATTCCCTTACATCTTCCATGTCCATGTAATATCCAAACTTTACCAGGTGCTGCAGGAGACGGAGTACCTGAGAAAAATAATATTGTTTCATTTATATAATAAACTTGATACTATTAGGCATGTCACTTGTGCATTGAAATTAATTGGTTAAAGAGCAGAGGGACAATGACACACCCCAAGATCTCTAGTCAGAGCTAAACGTATTGAATGCAGTAAACAGTAGCCCAAAGCACAATATATTTCTTTTGATTGCTTTATGATTAAAATCAGACCTAAAAAGGTACTTCAATTATATGAGGACAGATTGTTCACTTCACACTTTGCCTTATTTCCACTGGCCTGTAAAGCCATGTTGTGATGTATGTATCAGTAAAAGTAACAAACCACCTGGCGATTGCTGGAGCCAGATCTTGTGACTCACTCATATACCTGAGGGTTGACAGGCGGACTCGATCCCATGAACAAAACATCGAAGTAGGCTTTAAACAGCTTAACCACTTAGCGACATCACTGTGTTTGGCCACAACACTACTGTGATCAGCCACAACACTACTGTGATCAGCCACGACACTACTTTGAACAACCAGGACACTACTGTAATACTATTACGAGTAGTATTTTGTTTTAAATTATTAACAAATTATGTATTGTATAGACACAAAATATTTTTGTTTGATTTCGTACTTAAGGGTATTTCACTTATATGATGGATTGTCCACTTCACACTGTACACAGCCTTATTACGGTGCAAACCGAGAGGAAACCTCGGGGGGGGGGG
>JAVFBW010191994.1:0-10262 GCA_034783835.1 Mopalia ciliata
GGAACTTATTATGAAGTTTTAATCGCGTTATTCGAGCTGAAATATAAAACAAAATCATGTATAAAGTAAAATCGCTCATAAAAGTGCCTGACATGCCATGCAGACAAGTGTTGAATACACAAACTGACGTCTCAATTTAACAAATCGAACCGAACCGAAATGTGCATATGCTGAACCGTGAACCGAACCGTGAGGTGTGAATCGTGATTAATCGAATTTTCGGTTAATCGTGACAGCCCTAGCTATTAATGATATTCTTCCTTCAGTGCTGAGTAGAGACAGCATTACTACACTCCAAACAAACTGCCTTTAAACAGAGTCCTAAATTTGAGCATAAGAAACTTTTGTATAGCAAAATAAATAACTGTGATAAAACATAATACATAATCATTTTGTTAATGTCATCAAATTAATTTTTGGTTTTGTTTTGTTTTTCAGACATAGAAACATTGCTTGTAGTGTATCCGACCTGTCATCAAAGATGTCCCCGCTGACGGCAAAACCTACTCAACTAGTACATACATCCCATAATGCATTGCACATGCAGCGGAGCTGTGTATTAAATCAGACCCGGTTACGGTCCCGCCTTTCCCAAGACAGTCGTCAACGAACACCACAATCCGGCTTGTAGCCAAATTTTCTGTTAAATTAATGTTTAATATAAATTATGTTGTGAACTGTGTTGAAAATTAATGTTTTCAGTTTCAACTTACAAATTTTGTTTTCTTTTTTGTTTTACAAAACAATAAATTTAGACAAATAAATGCTTGTTAATGATTATTGTTTTACTTTCTGGATTCAGCAGTGAACTTTCATTGTTTTTTCCACTATTTTATCAAACGGCAGCAAATATATTGAAAAAATACAATCAGATTTATTGAAAATTAATTTGATGAAATTATTTCCATATAAGTTAATTTTCATTGTTATATTTTTATAAGTTTTAATTCAGTGTTAAGCTAGTGAAACTTCCAAACAAAAATAATTTCTATTTTGAAAATTATTGTTTTCACTTTCGGTCAATTAAGTCTGGGTCAAACTCTAAAAGAAACATATGAAATAGTACTTTTTATTTCCTGGAACATTTGAAGATTGATTGTTAAGTTTTGGTTATTTAATATAACTATATAAGATATTCAAATTAAATTTTTAATTTCCCCTAACTGGAATGGTTGAGTGTTTTGTCTCGTGATGTCCTGCACACAGTTTATCTTCTTGGGACATGCTTCTGTAGGGTCCCTCATAAGCAAACAATTATTAAGGAATTATTTAGAATTTGCAATTCTTTTTTTTATTTTTTATTATTAAATTTTTAAATAAGATTTTTAAGTCACTGTATAGTCAGGCTTTGCTCTAATACAAACAGTCTATATATAAATATATAGCATGTATTATTAATTTTTGCATAATTGCATGCTTTTTCAGTATATCAGCAAAAAATCTGATTTAAATTATGAAAACATTTTAAAAACTTGTTTTAAGAAAATTAGAAATTTGACAACACTTTCAGAAAAACTACTGACAAACTTAATCTGAATAGTTTTCACACTTGTATAGTAAGGTTTTCAGTAGTTCTAATAGATCATTCAATTATAAAAAGAAATCAAAAAATAAAAAGTTTACTTCACAATGTTGCTCACAATTTTTCAGGTTTCCGCTTGTTAATATTAGAATCATGAAAAAACAATATAAAAATCTGAAACAGCATTTTTAATGAAAAAAGAAATAATTTTGCACTGTGTTGGTTCGGAACCCACAGGTGTTGTACAGTCATGAGTGGTTAGCACATTGTTCTACCGATGCCCCTTCGATGTACTGCTTATAGGCTAGAGTCAGCATTGGTCAGAGGTATTTGAAAGTCTCTCTGTATTTTTTCCTGGTTTACCACCGTATTTTAGAGGTAAAATGCATTAAAAAATTAACATTTAGTTACCAAATAGGTGAAATTTACAGATCCACTAGTGCCTACCCAGTGTATTCTGGGGTAAATACATTTGTACATCAACATTAACACAGAAATTAATATTCAGTGCTATGCTGTAACACAAAGATACACATTATTATAAGAAAATACTAGAAACCACAAATTTTTAAGACCTAAATCAAATATCTTTGAGGGTTGACAGGTCTAAATACCCTAGATTAGGATGTTAATGACACCAATTAAGATAATAAGCCGTTAAATGTTAAGTGAACTGTTTTGTATCCGTCTTTTAAAACTTCTACTTGTGAATTAGAATATCAGTCATAATCATTGTACAAATGTCATTTTCGATCAAAAATATTTATTCATAATCATTTTTCATCACAAAATCAGCATTCCTTGAAGATATCCGTCCAATTCATGATTTCATTATCAAACCAATCACATCAATTTAAATATTTTTAGACATGATTTTTTGCATTCAGCACAACTTCGCATATTGGAATTTATATTTTGGGGGCAATATTGTGGTTGCACTTACATTTTTTGACTGCCCTTTTTCTGGTTGGTTACAGGGTATGCATTTCATCAAACTAAATTAGTGCCTCTGTTACTTTTCTTAAAGCTTTTTATTCTCAAATTGGTTAATACCAAAGGTATTTATGTGTTGAAGCACATGGTCTTATTTTACTCTATTCCTGGTTTCTGCTACACCAAGTGTAGGACAGGTAATAGAAGCCTGGTTAAACAGAGCCCTGGATGTTACAGAAATATGGATATAACAAGCATGGTGTACCAGAAATGTGGCTATTCAAGTAACCAGAAATCTGAAGCACGGATATTCTAAATTACCATATTTTTGCTCTAGATAAAACCCAGTATTGTGATGAGCCTATTGTTAGATTTGCATAATGTTGTTACACCTAGAACTGTTTGTGTTGTCCTATTTACTGCCCTGTAGAACTCCTTACCATTGTTGAAGTCTAAAAGTTGAATTTCAAATATTACTGCCCTGTTACAATATATTTACTGCACAATTATCTAAGAAATGAGAACAATATAAAATTTGTTGATATCAAAAGAAATCTCATCAGGAAAAGTTGACCCTGACTTTTTTGTCATTAGTAATAGGTTGGGTTAAAAAATCTCCAAACAAAGTGGTACAAAATACTGATAGATGGAATATCCTCGAGTGTGAAATAATACACCAAGCTAAATGAGTTAGTAGAGCTTTTTGTCGAACACCTGATAGACTTATCCTACAGATTTTAAATGAAAATAAATTGTTTCCCCCTAAGAGTTTAACACCATTAGTTAATTTTTGGGTCCATGGCAAAAAAGTACATCCACTAAGAGATATAACTATTGACTCGTTTCATATATAATCAAGCACTCAAACTTAATGCTACAGCATGTACTGACCTGAGGTTGGAATATGAAAATAACTGGAGAGCTTAAAATTACTCACCTGGTGGGTTTTAGTATTTGTATTAACTGTAGAGGTGATTTACATTCAGCATAATGTTTAATTGAACAATCTACAAGAGCTGAAAATAGTGTACCTGAACGTTAAAATAGGTGGTCTGTATGTGAAGGCGAGTGGTCAGTTTACTCAAAGTTGAATCCCAGACTAATAGTATAACACTGTTGTATCTATACAAAAATAATTAAGTTTCATGAATGCTGTAAGGCAATCATCTGGTAACACTATTAAAAAAAACTGTATTGAACATTTTTCTGCAAATATTTGCATTTGTGATTTTTTGTTAATAAATTTGACAAATACTTCAGTCAAAGGTTTAAAAATTGGCAAATATTAAGCCACAAGGTACTAAACACATCAATATGTTCTAATGTTAAAGTTAATGATATAATAATAACGGATTTTTTAAATGACCCCTAAAGTTGTTGTGAATTGTTATTTTAACATGTTCCCCAGTAATTGTGTGTCAGATGTTTATACCGTGTGTTAATCTTCAAGTGTTTAAGAAATGTTGTACAATGAAGTATTGTATAAAGGATTAAGTGTGTGAAGTTTTTAAATTAAGGCATTAAGTGCAGGTTGAATATATTTGTTAAATTATATTCAGTGTTATATCGTGTGGATTTAAATAAAAAAAAAGAGATAAATTTTTATTTATTTAATTGCACAATTGTTCGCCCTGGCTTCATCAATCCCAGTGATCAATTCAAAATTGAGAGTTCAAATCGTATTGTCAAGGTTACTGAGGAAGAAGTAACATTTATTATTGTGTTATAAAACGATCAAATTTACCTGTACAGAAATGAGAATATAAATATTAGCAATATTGATCTTTGTGTTTTCTTGTTATTGTGTTTAAGATTAATTAAAAAATCAAATTAATTTCTTCAGTGAAGTTGGCAAAGAGACTGGTCACGTAAGTTCTTGTCAGTGCGACGAGAACACCAAGTTAGATCTTTGACAACCAACGAAACCTGGTGAGATTCTCGTTGCTGTAGTATCATCACTACTCTTGTCGTGTTGGATCATTCATACTGCCTTAGGTGCATGAATATGCATAAGAATCGAGTAGGTTGTTCCCCGGAAGCCTATTTACCGCCGTATGCCGACTATCCACACTCTTAAATAAACCTATGGTGAATTTCATATGGCTTTATAATATAATCATTTATTTTAGCAGTATGTTATTTTCTAAACGCAAATCAGATGATCGTTAAATTCTGTACACAACTCAGACTATGTTAATCAGTTGACCAGCTGAAAAAAATGCATTTAATAATGAGCACCATCGTATATATGCATGACGCCCTTAGAGATGTACGCTTGACGTTAGAAGGCTTCACTGTGGATATTTGATCTTCATTGTACCATGGAACCATAACTCTATAGCTCCATTATTGTACACTCATGATCGAAATGTCTTGGCCAAAGTTATCTCACTAATTTTTATTATAATTATTTATTATACAATATTATTCTACACGTATAAATCATGGACTGGACTATACACGCGTGCATAAACGCCTCTGTGTATAACGTCCACGGAGCTATACTATAGAGCGTGTTCACTCGAATAAATTCGATTTATTCATTGTTAAAGTGTTTATTAATACACGAAGTTAAGGCCGAGAACGTATTGTCCATGTACAGGAAGGGACGCTCAAGTACGATCGGCATATAGTTGAGGATTGTTTTGATCTGGTCGAAACTAATAATCCCTTCACAAAGGGACGCAATCCTTCAAATGCATTCTTCTAATCCTGCAGAGAGATTTATTGGTGATTATTGATTGTTCTTTGATCAATGTTCCCATACACTATTGTTTAAGTCACGGATACAAGCTCTTACACTGACAGACAATCGGAAACTTGCGCTCAAACAGCAAGGTGCTCGTCAAGATTGAACCAGTATCCACATGCCTGATTGAGAACTTATAATGCGTATAGAAAATACGTATGCCATTTGTAACGTAAACGCAACCCTATAGACACTTGTCTTAGATATAACCATATAATATTTGTTCAATATTGCCTTTTTTAATATAATTTAATTATCCGTTTCTCGATTTATTGGTTCAGATATATTTCCAGAAATGCTGCATTACAAACCTGAGTCGTATGTGTGATATACAAGTGTTCCATTTGTAAGGCACATTAATCTGTCTTAGGTCTGAAGATGTTCAATACGCTGAACAATATTATGTCTTTATAACTATATGTTGATTCTTATTATACCAGGCCCTGTGATGTGTAAACAACAATGATAATGGCTGTGTTAAATGATTGAAATCTAGTTTTGAAAATCTCACGTTGATGCGGCAATTTGATTTCTTTATTAAGTCCATGTGGAAAACCACGGCAATATGAGATTGAAGCGTGCCCTTTATCTTTTATTATTATAGAACAGTGATAACGTCACACTAACTCGCTGCATCGTTGGTTTTTATTTCTACAATTTTATCGGATATCAGCTAATACAAATTTGTATTCTTCCATTAGGCAAAAGGTGTTTTGTAAAGTGTCAGTAGGCCTATGCCAAATGACTATCGGCTGCGCGACGGTCCATTTGTTCGCATAAGCGTATCAAATAATAACCCATTTATAAATACAAACACAATATCCTTTTATTCAAATTTTGACACATTTCTAGTTGATAAATAACCGTTTAGACCTGTGTGCATGTGTGTATTGTTCTATAGAAAACGGTTCACTCGAAGCCGGATAAATGTCCACTTTTGACGTTAGGAACTCGGCAACTTTTGTTAAATTAATCAATATTCAATCAATAAATACCCTATTAGTTCCGTGCATTTTAATGACTTATTATATATAACTGAACATCTCTTAATATTAAAGAGTTCTTTGAATAGGGTGGAACGGGAAGGCTTTCATATTTTCTCCCCATTATATGACTTAAATATGCAAAAGACTGCATGCGACTATTATTGTAACGTATAACGTATAGTAGAAAGATGCATAAATATAATATGATGCATGCAGGCAAGCAGCGTATACACGTGGAAGGGTATACCTGCTGCCCGTATATACATACATCAGGGTCAATAAACATCAAAGCTCATTGTTGGTCTTTCGGTTGATGAATTTCACTGCTGGTCAATTAAGAGACAATATAGAGGGACAATGTCTTTCAGGGTACCAATCCGTTTGAACTGCGCTTATATAAGTTGGAATTGAACGTGTGATGAAAAATATATGAGGTTGCCATTTATATGTAAGTATTGTATTCATGCAGTAAAGCCCTATCCCCATCATGCATTCAGGTAAAAAAGAAAAACTGGCCAGAAAGGTTTAAACGGAAACGTCGCACACAATAATTTCTATTATTACCTCATTTGACTGCAATAGTTAACAAATAGGCGATTTGTTACTATCCTGATGTTGGCAAAACCAAGCTAAACTTATCAGTACGGTCACGCAATGGGCTGAGTGACTTTTGAGTAAAGGAATTTAGATGTATTCTATATAAGTCGTAAATCTATCAAAACACCATGCATGGGTCTGATTTAAGTCTGGTTTCACTCATATATAATGGTTAAAAATCCACAACACACGAGACCGTTTTGAAACACATACCAGAAGTGTCACCATCGCCGAATAACAGCTCGTGTCACGCGGAACGACTACGTTAATTTGACGCGGTTTCCGCCACCAATGAATACAGGTATCGCGGTAATGGACGGAATCCAACACGTCGCGTGCTAGACAATGCGAACTACGCGAGAAAAACTCAATTAAGGAATTGATACTTGACACGCGAGCTTGTGGCATTTCGAATTAATCCACGCGCATCGAGAATGACACGCGCATTGATTGACTCTGTTGTTTAGTGTGAGCTATATACTCTCGATATGCCTATATTATTTTGTTTGTATATATTTCGGGTATTTCATTGCATGGGTTGTCAATTTTATGGTATATAGCTGGGATAACATTGATCCTAGGTTATATGTACGGTATCTATGATAGTTTAGCTACGATGTAGGTTAACTTTGCAGATAGTTTATATGTAGTTGTGATATTTTAAAAAAAGAAAAATCATTAAAAACGCACAAAATTAAAGGGGAACTGAAAATTAAGTTAGAATATTTAAATTGGTTTTAACTTAAAAGCTTTCTTAGAATTGGAAAAAGGTTTGGCGGCTACGCATTTGAACTGCCAAAGAATGACAAGCCTTTCATTTTCATAAAACCTGATTTTGTAGACTTTTTTACTTTAGTTATCAGATAGTAATTTAGTATATTTAATTATAAAGCAGGCCCATATGCATGGCGTAGAGAAATTATTATTATTATTTTTTTTTTTTACCTTAATAACAGGTATAAATGTTTTGTTCCAAATATAAATATATTTTATGCCGCGGTGCATGAAGATGTCAATAACCGGGTATAAACATTATAACTTATGTGGCACCGACGTTTGTAACATGCGGTATGAAATTAATAAACCGAAGCAAGCATTTTTTTTTTCTCAAACTAAGAATTGTATAGCATACAAAACATCGGTAATAGGCCTATACTTTTAGAGTTAACTCGTATACTCGTGATCAAGCAAATCATCTAGGCCTATAGTAAAGGCATTTGTACAAGTATTGACGTAGCCATACTTTGCATCTGTCTACATCTTTCTCAAATTTTAAATTCTTGATTTTAACCATGGAAGTAAAACTGTCTTGTTCATATACGATTTGAATGCGGAACCCAACAGTACGTGAGTTGCCATCCTTTAAGCTTAACTATATCTCAAAATATATCACGTCAAACTGAGCTGAGCTCTTTTTTTTTCATTATAAGAATTTTTTAATTGAAGGAAAGAATGATGTTAATAATGATATCATCGTTTGTTGGTTTTTTTTATATAAAAAAAAAATCGGCCTCCCCGGCGGGGAATCGAACCCCGGTCTCCCGCGTGACAGGCGGGGATACTCACCACTATACTACCGAGGATTGGCTGATACTGCTGATGAATTATTTCGTTTATATAATAATGAAGTTTGAGCGGGTAAATATTTTCTATCATTTTTCGGAATTAATAACAGGCTTTCTTCTAATATTTCTGTTGCTATTTAAGCATTAGCGTTGTAGATTTTATAAGTTTAATACAACCAATTTATAACATCGACTTAAGGGAGATAAATCCCACACCCAAGGATCAATATTGTGCCAAACGTCTCTGGTTACCTCCCTTTACCTTGGATTTTTTGTCCATGGCGAAGGACGGAAAATGATCCGCCGCTATCGCAGGCCAATCAAAATACATACTTGATCTAACTCTTTATTTATTTCTGACGTTTGAATAAGTTAAATTAGAGTTTCTTGTCCGAGTTGACACGTTTAAGTTGTCTCCGTTTGCAATAATAAGACTGAAAACCGTCAGAAAAGAAATATTTCAGGTAGGTAAAATAGTAGTCATTGTTTTTAGTGCAGGCTAGGCCTATTTAAAAGTTACAAACCAAGTAGAATATAATTTAAATTAAACTCTGGTCAAAATATTTCTACATATTTAATTTAAGTCAATATTAATTTAACTTTTTTAAAGAAATATTTGTCACCTCGGTGTGAATAATTGTTTTACTTGAGGTAACATTTTTAAAAATATTTCAACTGGAATCCAGAATTCTAGAGGAAATTATTGCTACTTACTGATGTAGAAATATTTTAATTTTAATATAAATATTTGACTGGAGCACAATTCATTTCCACTGAGTTGTAAATTATTTCTACATACTTACGTTAAAATATTTTAACTTTAAAAATCAATAGAAATATTTTCACTGGAGTAGAAAATATTTACCACTAAGGTTGAATTTATTTCTGCTCCAGTAGAAATGTTTTGACCAAGTTATAAAATTTCGAAATAGTTTAATCACAGAAATTATATGATATCTTCTACTGTTGTTATATTTTAAGAGCATAAATTATTTGCACAAGTGGAAAAACATTTTAGCTTAAGTAGATACCATATCTAGCGCGGTGAAAATATAAGAAGTAATTAAAAAGATTGGCAATACAAAAACAAAAGATGAGTGATTCACTCAATCCCATTCAAAGTACTCTATCAATGTTGGAGTGGAGGAGAAACTCTGCTTTTATTCTGGAAAATGGAAATAGTTAAATCTTACTGTTATCCAACCAGAAATTTGATTGGAATTACCCTTTTTTAAAAAATAGGAATGTAGTTAAATGAGAGGCATAAATTCCAAGATTTGGAATCCCTGCCTTAAGGATACTCTACCCCCCCTCAGCTAAAAATTTGCGATTTTTTTTTTATTGCATATTCCAAAAGTTGAGATTGTGATCTTTATCCACAATCTTAATTCAACTAGCATTTGACAGTCAGCTATTGTCAATTTGATAGAAAAACGGGTATATTTCACAATATCTATGCATAATTATTTGCGACTAATATATAGAATGACACAATTCGATATTATAAACAAATTGTGAAAAACTCGATTGAATTACTTAAAACAATTGAGCAAGAAAGAGGTAAAAGTGTCGTAAAATAGAAATACATTTGACCCATTTTCATTTTTCAGTGTATCTTACTTGGGAAAATGCCTCCTCCTCAGCGGTTACCTTTTTTCGTTTCTTAGATAAAGTTATAAGAAGTTGAAATTTCACTATTTTGACTCATTTTTTTAATTTTTGACCTTTAACCCAATATTGCAAAAAACTAAGACAAATTGGAAAAAACTGAATGATCCTTTTTGGGTTCACATAATGTATTATACGTTGATGTAAGATTGAGCAGTTGACTTTAATAGTGTAAAAGAAGTAGCAATTTGAAAAAGAGGTAGCAAAAATGTACTTTTTATGCAAAATATTTTTTTCTGTAA
>JAVFBW010192005.1:0-10262 GCA_034783835.1 Mopalia ciliata
ATATAGGGGGTGTTTTGCTCAGCGTACTCTGGGCATACTCCTCCCCAACCACCCCCTCCCCCCAAAAAACGACTTATTCAAGCGGTTGCAGCTTTACAAAGTTGCGGTAGGCCTGCGTATTAAGCAGGAGCTGTTTTGCTGCCTAAAATTGAAAGAGGTCGCGATAGCAATATGTTGATACGATGAATGATATAAAGGGGTAAAAAACTTACCTATGAAAGATAGCCTTTACAAAGGGTTCCTGAATTGATGTTAGGTGTGCATTGCGTACATGAGGTCCAACCACATAATAAAATAGATCTTATATTTTAATTTTGTAGCTACTTAAAATTGAGAATATTCTTTTAATTATTCATTCAATGAATATTTTACGTCTTCATTTTTCTAAAAGGTAGAATATTTTCTGAGCGCCAACGAATCTTATTTTTTGCGTATTTCAACTGAGTTGTAAATCAGCGATATACGAAGGGCGCTCTTTTTCATCAATGACGCGAATCCTTTGATTCAGCTCAACACCCAACACAACCCCCCAAAAAATCCAACTGAACGTATTGACGAAGGGTTGCGTCAGAGAGACAATGCCCTTTTTGGAGGACGACACTTCGCTTCAGGAAATTAAATAGCCTCTTAATCACGGCCAAATGTTTGAGACAATTAGACTAACATCAACACTTCTTTGTTTCCGTGGCTTAATTACGTGATCTTGATTCTGTTCGTATTAGATCATAGGCAAACATAAACAATCGTTCTTCAGATTTTATGCTGTACAGCTAACGAACAGGCGTAACAAGCATTTTCGTTCGAGAGGCTAAACGTGGTTCAGCTGAAAACTTGACGTAACAAACACTCTCATTATACCTACTAAATGCGGTGAAGCTGAAGACGTGGAGTAACAAACACTCTCGTTCTAGAAACTAAATGTGGTGCAGCCAAAGACGAGGCGTAACAAACACACTCGTTCTAGAGGCTCGATGTTGTACAGTTGAAAACGAGACGTAATACGCTATCAACTTTGCAAGAGTTTCCTAATTGGCAAACAAGCAATCATTATTTTTTAACTGCTATTCGATTTTTATTGAGTTCGTATTGGAATGGCGATTCTATATAAACGCTATTGCCATTTCGAAATAATTCGTCTTTTGTCATCGGTCAATGGGGTAATGACCACAGTAATAATTTATTTAAGCAAGACGGCATTCTAGCATCATGTGATCTAAGTAGAGCTTATATGATCAATCAAAATCACGTTTAGATTTAAAGAAGCATCTAAGATGTTTTCCCAGCGACGAATCTTTGTTTATAACTGTAGAAAACAAGAAATTAGAAAGTAATTTTAAAACTTATTTCCCAAAATATGATATTTTGTCTTTTTGTGAATTTGAATATTCAGCATACTTTAGAAAATACGTTTCATTATCCCACAGGAGACTTATACAGTAAACTATAGATACATATATTTATATCATACGCAGTTATTGTTCAACACAAATATACATAATAAATGCATGCGTCAAGGACTTACCATTCGTCCACCGCAATATAACTCATTATCGTTGTAATTCACGGGGTTATCGAATCCAAATCTCCACATGCTGTTCCTGGCTGGTGGATCTATTAAGCGTCCATGTCCGAGTGTCTGCCTAGGGCAGGTAACCAGGAAAATCCAAACACTAACCAATAAAACTGGCAAGGAATACCTTCTTTTTCTCTGTTGCTCCATTTATGCGAATATAAAAACGGCCGTCAGCCACAGAAGTTTGTGTCAGTATTTTAAACAATATATCAGGCACAAATAACCCGGGAATTGTTGTCTTTCAGCTGCGAACAGTTCCCATCTGTTCCATGCGATCCGCCTATTGAATTCTCAGCGTTAAAGACAATTACAGGATACAATAAATAATTACAATATTAAGAATTTACTACCGGTTTAATTTATGCTCTAATTTCCACAACAGCATTCGCTCACCTGGTGTCAAGTGTCAATGAAAGGTCGTAAAGTTTCCTAACAATTGCTATTATACAACATTAAACCGTTCACACGTGCGCTGTTTCAATTGTCTCACCACTAGATAAACGTGCTTGTCTCCTTTTATGATTATGGCAGTCAGTGTTGTGCAATCCCAGCTTTTATATAACAGGGAAAGAAATTGATCCAGCACGCCCCAAGATAAGTAAGCTGTGATAATCCGAATCAGCAACTAGTGGTACGAGTATAACGAACACCCAAAGATGTATGTCCTATTTTGCTGACTTGGACCTGCGGTATAATGTAAACCCGGGCCAATAAAAGATGTTATGGACCGGCGATTGGCGAATCAGAATACAGCGCTTAGCATGCGCCTTCGTTGAAGTCCCAAACACTTCTGAAGCTGTGATAGGCAAATGGGTCGGTTTTCAACCTCTAGTCTCTGAAGCACCATTTAAACAATATGCTTAATACTTCAGAGGCTGCTGATGTTTGTCGAGAGTCAGCCATCTTTGTTTACCATGAATACAAGCGATCCAATGCTATGCCTCGATCTCGCAGCATAACTCAGCGGATTTTTAACATCTATGAATTTCACATCTTACAAAGATTTGAATACGCAACCACAAAGATGAAGTCTTACACAACTGCGACAAGAACTTCAAAAAGACGTCACAGATGGCAGCGGACACGTCTGTTTAAATTATGCGAGATATTCAATTGAGGGCCGAGCTCTTAAACTACAACAATTGTGAATTAAAAGAACCGCTCTTAAAGCTGTTCAATATTAAAAAACACGGACACGTGAAATGAGAACCCGAATATTTGTGAATGAAAATTTTTAACAAGCGGGGTCTGGCTTTATTTGCGAAGATTTCCACTATGTCTTCTGAGCTTAAACAATCTTAAGTGTGCGACTTAATATAAATTCAGCTAAGACCGGGTTCATGATCTTACGTTTACTCCTATATAATCATTTTAATTGTCCTTTCAGGGTTCACTGTTTATGGGGGTCAAGGGGGGGAGGGGGGATGCACTTTTCGCTTTATTGTTCTTTTCGTGTTGAAGGTCCTAATGATTCATTACGTGTTGAAGATGTCGTGCCTCTGTATTTATAGACAGCAACCAAATCTATGCAATTAGTTGAAACGATACAATTCCTTCCTGCTTGAGTAGAATTACTTGTTTTCAGATTTGAAATTTGTGGACCGTCCAGCTCTTGACTTTTTTACCTACTATTTATTTATTATTTATTATTTGTTAATTATTGATTAGTTGATTGATTGCTTGATTGATCGATGTATTTATTTGTTTGTTTGATGGCTGGTTGGTTGGTTTGTTGATTGTTTTATTATTATTTTTTTATTATTATTTCATTTTTTATTTACTTACTTACTTACTTACTTATTTACTTACTTACTTATCATTTATTTATTAATTTGCTTTTATATATGTTTGCGGGACGCTGCAAAGATGAGCATTAGCTCTGTTTTCATTTGGAATAATTAAGTTATGTATTCTCCAGCTTCTCAAGGTATATAAGATGTGACAGAGTAACATCCTTTGTTACGAGCTCAGTGAGTTTTTTGGAGTAAAGTTTACGTCTTAAGGCCTTCTGATAGACGATTTTGGAATTTCATGGCAAATTCTAAATACTTGTAATAATATAACATAAATAAAGTAAGCCGGTAAAATCTAAAAGGTGAGGCGTTAAAAAAATAGGAAGAAAGAAAAACGGCTTCAGCAAAAACAGAAGTCAAGTTTAAAAGATCAGAAAGCCTTGGCAGAAGGCGACAAAGTCTTTGAGATAAAGCCTCGATAATTTTAAACAGGAAACAAAGGGTTGTTAAAATTGATAGAGGACGAGTGAAAGATTTGATTTTTAACGCTACGCTCAACCCAGAGCATCTGTCGGCTGGCGACAAGACTTCTGCAAGCTGTAATAGCCGTCTATTCGATATTTTGGGGTACCGCTCAGTAAGGGTCTGTACTGTAGGATAAAACATGTACGGAATTCGAAGCCAAGAGAGTCACAGCGATTCAGTAATACAAAACCGTTAAATGTGCAGCCTTATAATACCTTGGAAAATTCGCATGGCCGAAAAACATACACGAGTAGCCATAAAAATGACAAAAATACACACAGCTTTTAAAAGTATTTCTAAGATCCTGGACAAAAGACTATTTAAAGCACCCATGAATGCGAGCTGCTTTCAACTCCATCTGTAGCCTAACGTCAATTCAATTAAAACGGGCAAATCAACACGTCAAGTATTGTACCTGTTTTTCTCTACTGTTTCTATAAGAAACAGGTAGATTAGGTTCTCATCGCACTCAAACGAACGTTCGACTATTCATTGTTAAGCGATATACGAATTTACCGACGATCTCATTTTCATATCTATGTTGTTGATTTCACAGGTGTATGATATATGCGATTAAACTGAGTAGGTCTACATTGGCTACAATTCCCGCCTGTATTCTGACACAGCACCACCGTACTTCTCCGGTCCATAAGATTATAGCAGAACTGATTATTAGTAGAAACTATCAATTGCTGGATAACTTCTTCTTGTTTTGTGGTGGAATATAACGTTTCGAAACATATGTGGATTGTAATCAGCTGTTATTGAATTCCACTCCTTCATTCCAACTCCGTGCTATGCACTACACTAAAGCTTTCTCTCCGTAAACAAAAAATTGGAATAAACGTCTGGGGACAATGGTTATTGGTATAGTCTTTGGGAATTACAGGCGATGAGCGATGGCAAACTTGGCCACACAAGTGGTTATGATATCTACAGCAAAAGCGTACTATTTAAGCCTACTCTGTTGCCAACATTCACTACTTATGACGTATTGACCACTGAAGGGCATCTGTATACGTGACAAGACGAGGATGCTTTGCCGATGTTACAATTCGCTGATTGACCCAAAGTGATGTGAAGTGATGACGCCATTCTACAAAGGGACGCCACTATATTTAAAGGCCTCAAAATGTAAAGCTTCAGCCTTTGAAGAAAATTCGTATTGGTTTCCACCGCGAGTGTCGGTAGTACACTTTATTGATTGTTTGGATTCACACAAAAGCACTAATAAAACGGCATTGGACTGGCTCTGATACGTTATAATAATAAACCAAACTATTGCGCAATGAATCGCTGGATGCCTATACTCCTCCCCATGAAGTTCGTCTGGTCGATCTTGAATTAAAAGCAAAGAACCAACAAAGTCTCTGGAAGTTATTTTCGTTAAGACACTGCCAAGGTGTGACATTCAAGACGATTATGAATTCAAGGTTATTAAATTTTATCATATCAAATTTGCCCCAAGCCTCACTTGACTCTTTGAGGAGGGTTTTTCGAAGCGTGGCAATCAGACTTCAATCTGTTATGATGGGATCTTTTATAAATCTCCTGGAATCTGTCAACAAGAGCTTGGGTGGTTCTTTATCAAAGACACCCTTGTGTTAAATGGGGTTGATTTCGTCAAGACGTCCAGGTCAACGAGTAAGCCGTGAAATTAACTGCTATTTAATGGAGGGAGCCTTTTTTGAGGCAATTGTATTGTTTCTGAAAGGTCTAAAGTCTTGTCATTCTTGGGTAGCTTTACGAGAGGCTTCATTCACTAGAGTACGAGGTTTAAGTTTAATGCACTTCTCTAGGGGCAATGATGCACTTTTCAAGGGTAACTTGTAAAATAATCAGACCGTTCCTCTGTCTGAACTATCCGAGAAACGTCGCATCAGTCTCACTCCATGTTTATAGAAGGATTCCGTAAGTGTTAGCGTAATGAACTGATCTGTAACTCCACCAACGGTTAATTCGGTTCGTCTTAAGGTCCGAATGCGGGATAACATTGGTGTGGATAATTGTTTTTGTTTGTTCTAGAAATCATATATGGAACATTAATATATATATATATATAATATACAAGAAATATAGGGCAAAGGTTTACACCAAATCCACTTGTTTTCTTTTCTGTCTGTATGATCATAAGCTCTGTCCGGCTTCTGGATTTGTTGTTTGCTTGTAAGTCGATTACAGCTGGTCATAGGTTTGAGCCTATATATTTTATCAGAAGTCTATTATCAAGACATATACAACGCCCTGTGTCATAGTTCGATGGCATTGGCGTATTTAGTGTAGTGTAGTGAAAGCTGCACTGGAACTTAAGTTTATCGCTTCAGACACCATAAAATAATTTTTTAATCCAAAAACAAATAAATTGACAACAGATAGTAAATATCTAGCTGATTTGAGTCTCTAAAACAGGTTATCCGTCAGATTTCATTCCATTTTCATGAGATGAGAGGAGGGAGACGGACGGATAAAATTATATTTTATTTAATTCTGGTAATATATTTTTCCCTGAGATGGTAACCCATTTGTTTATTTATTCAACATGATTAAACGGCCCTATTCATTTAGTATTATATTTAAAGCCTATATAATATTAATTATAACAACACCTACAAAACTAGAGAAATTCCTTTATGCATTTTAAAATATAGGAAATCATGCACCTAGCGGGGCATAAGTCAAGTACTTCGCTATTGATTGGCTCTCATAAGACGTACACGTGTGAGCCAGGCGTTGATGATGTCTTCAGAACGGCCTTTCTGTCTTACGATATTAGAACACGAATTTTTACACCTTTTGCAAAAATTGTTGACATTTTGACGTGTGAACGGAAAAGAGCATCCTCGTATTGAACGAATTCCCGCCAAAGAGGGGACCATCTTGCCAAATACTTGACTATGACACAATAACGAATGCTTAGAAAAAGTTACGTTTTCAAAAGAGGTTACTTCAAAACAAATATGCACGAGACTTATTCCTTGGCAACAGGAAATAAACCCGTCTGGAAGTCGCGTGAGGTGTTAATTTCACGTGCCTCCGCAAAACATCAGCAAATACTTATTTATAGGCTACACTGAGGTGATTCATATCAGTAAGAAAGTATTGACAACAGGAATATATACAAAGCAATATTAGGCATAAAACCAAGAAGGATTGTGCGAAAAAAAGTACATTAGAAAAACAATTTCTTAAGAAGAGATTTCAATTTTCAAATGCAAAACTCTATTAAAGAATAATATTCAATTACGAAAAATGTCGAACGACAAAAAAAAAAGAGAAAAAAAAAGAAGGGTTTTGTGAAGTATTGAAGAATAAAATCAACCCGCCCACCGGGTTGAAACATCTCAACTGTTGTATTCCAAGGGTTTAAACTAAGAATACGGTAAAGTCTCCCTTTTCCATTAAAATGACTAGCAGAGTATTAGTGTGCGAACACGTGCTGTTATGATTACGATTTGAACAATCATGTGTATAGCCAGAAGGTAAAAATCAAATCAATTTTTGTTAAGGAAATCGTATTTCTAAATAATTGTTGCATATATATTCAAAATGAAATTATATTTTTGAAGTAATCATATTATGTTTTTTTTTTTTTGTTACACGCACGCGAGATCACCAAGGACATTAAGGTAAATATCTCAGTTTTACAAATAGGACAATAAATCACCAGACAGAATATAATGTAAAAGATTTGCTATTTAGAAAATGAAAATGGAGTCAAAATGTCGTCTCCACTGTTGTTCCACTGTTCTATTTAATTTAAGAAATAGGACACTTAAGTCTATTCAAATAGGCGTGAATTTTATTGTGGTCATTTCGAATTTATTTTCTTTTATTTGTCTGAAATTGTTTCATGTTGATTTGAACCAATGTTTTCCGCGAAATTTTACCATTATTCTAAGAGAGGCCCACGCGAACGACCGCGGTGTGCCGGTGATTGGAGACGCGGACGCGCAATGCAGTGCGCTATTCGAGGTATCTCGCGGAACGACGCTATCTGTAAGGGTACGCGTGGTCAACCGAGGGCAATTCTAGCCTTAATCTAATAAATAGCACGCCTGTGTTCGTTCCGCGGTGATCACTCATTCATCGTGACATGAGTATCGCGAGTAAACCATCCAACAATTCAACCTTCCGCGTCTTAAATCATCACTAGCTGAACTAAAGGCGCTTAACCTCTTATATGAATACAAAGAATTGCATCTGTGCAAATATTGCGCATTTTTTTTCAAATGTTACCTCATCAGTTCACGGTCTTTAAACCAGTCGTAATAGCAAAGTCACAATTTTTGACCCTAATGACAGCGTAAGTAAATACATCGACGATAAAGAACTAACATTTAACAGTTAGACGAGAGGTCATTTTCATTGCGATAGGCCTACAGGTGGAATAATTTTTTTTCAAAAGTTTCAAATCCTTGCATGCTCTCGATAAAACCTACGATTGTAAGACAAGTGCGGACCGTGTCAGGCTAGGTAAAGTTTATTCTTCGTGATATTTAGAAAAGCTATTAGCACATAGATATATTACAGTTCACGTTCGTGATCACGGAATTTGAGAAACTGTTGTACAATACAGGGATTTAAATTTTTTTTTATCAGTACCGGTTTAGTTCCTCGGTTTTGTCCTCGATGACATTCTAATTTCTATACATTTATATATTGCTCCGGTTGTTTCTTGACGAAAATTTACATACACTCTTAAGCAAATATTATCTAATAAAATCCTTTAAGGTTCTTCCGTATGGAACCCTCACAGCAACTGTTCGAAGTATTTATCCCTGTCCTTTAATATTAAAGATCCGTTTTTGTCGTAATGGCTCCATATAGAACCATCCTTGTACCACATAGAACCATCCTTGTACCATATAGAACCATCCTTGTACCATATAGAACCATCCTTGTACCACATAGAACCATCCTTGTGCCAAATAGAACCATCCTTGTACCATATAGAACCATCCTTGTACCATATAGAACCATCCTTGTACCATATAGAACCATCCTTGTACCATATAGAACCATACTTATACCATATAGAACCATCCGTGTACCATATAGAACCATCCTTGTACCATATAGAACCATCCTTGTACCATATAGAGCAATCCTTATACCATATAGAACCATCCTTGTGTCATATAGAACCATCATTGTACCATATAGAACCATCCTTGTACCATATAGAGCTATCCTTGTACCATATAGAGCTATCCTTGTGCCATATAGAACCATCCTTGTACCATATAGAACCATCATTGTGCCATATAGAACCATCCTTGTACCATATAGAACCATCCTTGTACCATATAGAGCAATCCTTGTACCATATAGAGCTATCCTTGTACCATATAGAACCATCCTTGTACCATATAGAACCATCCTTGTGCCATATAGAACGATCCTTGTACCATATAGAACCATCCTTGTACCATATAGAGCAATCCTCTTTTCTAAAGATCCCCCAAAGAATCCATATTTCTTAGAGTGAGGTGGGACTCTTTTTTTCTTTTATTTTGTTAGAATGAAGACAGTTAACTAACTTTCTAAAAATGCAAATTGATAAAATGTCTGCTTGAAATAGTGCTGTGCGATTGTAACGACAATTCTGGAATTAAAATCAACAGCGAATTTCGATGATTATCGTCAGTGTGTTTTGTTTGATAGAGATTTTGCGCAGTACCTGACGTTAGTTTTCAACCTTATAACATAACAGATGGAGGAGTCCATTCCAAAGGTCTCAAGCAAGACAGGCGGATAGTTACTACAATGAGACAATTGACAGCATATTGTCTCTTATCTCGAAGATCATCAGGCCTCAGTAATCACTGGTTTAACCCTTACAACTCCCCCCAAACAAAAAAAAAAGAACAATTTTCTTCACCCCACCCGCTCCCTGAAAAGCAATAACTGACAAACAAATTACGTCATCCAAAAACATTCTGTATATACTTAGCTTACGGGGTTAGATCTTTATCCGACAGGTTAAAACTTTGTTTCTTACAGAATCTCAAAAAATATTTTTCAAATGTCAGGTAGTTTACTTTTTTGTCAATCTATGTTGTTAAATCAATCCACACTTGGACATTTGAACGGATTATAAATATTTTGTACCTTTGTGTATTGTATGTAATCAAGGTGTGGTTATGCGATTAATTAAATGGTGGTTGAGTTTAAGACTATCTAGCTGGTAGGACCATGTACCGAGTGCTCCAACAATAAACACATTAAAGAGTAACCAGGAAATGTACGAAGTATTCCTGCTGTGAGAAAACAACTATGAAACAACATGGAAATGATTCAGTCCGCCTGTCAACCGGCATTCATATGAGTTTGTCAAACTAAGTGCCTCCGTCAAGCGCGTGTGTGTATGTGTGTGGGCGGGGAAGGAGAGGGGGGGGGGGGGGGGGGGGGGGGTGGGGGTGGGGGTATTA
>JAVFBW010192016.1:0-10262 GCA_034783835.1 Mopalia ciliata
ATGAGCCTGGTTTAACACTCCTCACAACATTAGTTTACTCAAATAACTAACTTCTTCACGTCACCTATGGAGGCTGTCGGAATAGGCTGTGCTATGAGCCTGGTTTAACACTCCTCACAACATTAGTTTACTCAAATAAAAAACTTCTTCACATCACCTATGAAGGAATATTAATTTTTCAATAGTGTGTCTATAGCCTTTATTTCACATTGTGGTTGTGTTTTTAACTTTTTGAAAATACACTGCCATCATATAAGTGAAATAGCCTTAAGTACAGGTATAGCCTTAAAAACTAACTGATAAATCAATCAATCTTCACATGTCATGGAGGCGTGGCTGACCATCAGGTGTAAGATATAATTGAATTACCCCTGAGCTGGCAATAAGCACCAATCCATTCATCAACCACCTTGCATTGTAGAAGGACACTGTTTGTGCAGTCAGTATTTCTTTATTAAATACTTATAAGTTATACAATACAATTAAAGCATACAAACAAATGCAATGAAATCTGTACACACTATGCCAGGGTAAAATAAGGCAGATAAAGATTGTCAAAACTATCAAGTATTTTATCATTCCTGCTTTGGTAACAAATGAGATTCAACATAATAAAGTAATACAGGTTGATTTGGTTAGTTTGACCAATAAGTCAAACATTGGGAACTAAATATGTTCTCAAACTGGTACGACCTAATAAACTAACTTACAGGTGCTTAAGAGTTTGAGCTCCAGATATAAAACAAGACAGCTACACACATATTGTTTGACAAATATTGGGTATCTTTCACAGAAATGTTTAGACTATTTTTATTCCAAAAAAATATGTGAAGTAGGTGACATTGAGGTTCAGACTTGTAAAGTATGTTAACACTGGTGATATAGGAGCACCACTTGAAAGGGATAACTATAGGAAAAAAAGAGAAACAAAATAACAAGAACTACATCAAAAGAAACAATGTAACAACGGAACAAAGAATTGAAACATTTACATATATGCACAGTTTTTTTTCTTTCATTATTAAACATCATTGGTAAAAAATATGTGAGTATTTCTAATTTAAAAAATTCTAATGTCTTGCATTAAAAGGCAATTTTTTTACAATATCAAAAGAACATTGCATTTTGAGACTATTGATACTGTAGCTTTTGTTTCTTGATACAACATGTCATATACAAAATCTGATGCATATTCAACAACTATCTACATGTTATCTACGAAGCTTACAAATTACAAATAGATCAATTGAAGTGCTGCCATTACAGATTGCAGAATAACAAGCTCTCCTCCAATCATATTCATTGCCTCTCTTTCAGCATTTTGATTTCATATTAAAATATACGAACAAAATCCTAATTTATATCATACACAACTAGGACTGTTCCTAGTAATTGTATTTAAAGAGTATTTCACTATTTTTACCTCTGTTATTATGACTTGTAGACGTCTACTATTTATCAATCACACAAGAAACAAGAGCAATCAATTCTACACATTGAGCAACAGGGCATGGGTTATGGGACTTGGCGAAAAAATTTACACTGTGGACTAAGGAAAGCGATGAGGGCTCAAAGTTAATGTATGTACAGAGGGAAAAACATGATAATTTGACACGTCTTAGTCCCCACGAAGCAATCAGCTCGTAAGAGTCCATTGAGCCTGTAAATGAGTGGACAGCTGCGAATGTATCTTACAGAGATCTCCTAAAAGAACTCAAGAGAAGTCCAAAGAACAGTCCATTCATACAAGTCAATTGCTCATTTTTTTGCAGAATAAGAAGGCTACAAATTGAGTTGACTTTGGTCAAACTATTAGTAGTGATTATCTGAGGTTAAAATATTATAAACCCTTGCTGAGTATTGACCTTGGCATCAATGGTTGATTGTGACTGGATGATTATAATAATTATAGGTTTCTAAGGAAACGATGACGGTTATTCTCAATAAGATGTCATTCTTTTTGGGACAGTCTCCAGCTAAGATTATCATTGACATTGCCCAATGAAATTTTGTTGAAATTATAAACACACAAGTTAAAAATAAAGTATTTTTGTTTTGATTCAACTGTTCAACCCATTGAATTTTTCATTTCTTATTGTGACAGGAGGTGCATCTGGTCTTTTAAAATAATTTAAAAAAACACCCTTACAAAAACACACACACCATATTACATGGAGCAAATGTATTGCAGAATACGTACTGTCCTTCGAACACAACAAGAGCTGTCTGGTAAATTGTTACAAAAATAAACACCACATGAAGATAATTGACAAACTCCTCACAGGGGAGTAAGTTTGAAGGTTTTAATGGACGCAAAATCACTTTGTTCTTTTTAAAACACCATAATCCTGGTATTGAGATCATGATATGAGGAATCCAGGAACTGCCGACAACACTGTCTTTTGATTGGATACCTGCTGCAACTGTTCATCCAATCAGTTATTCAGAGGATAGTATTTATGAATCTTCAAATCAAACTTCCAATTGTATCATACATGCTATTGCTTAATTGACATCCAGTGTGATATACTGAATTTCAAACCCATCATATTCTTAGTTCCTCTGAAGTCGGCAGACTTCTAAGAGAATTGTTTCATTATGCACAGGATCAACCAATCACATCCAAGTATTCTGTTGAACCGGCACAATCTACATTGGTGTAAAGGGGTGTTTTTTCATTGGTTTTCCCACCATTTGCTGTTCCTTCCTCGTTTGGTTGAACCCATTTCCCAAGATCTGTATGAAGTGTTATGAAGGACGGTCGGTCACCAGGGGACTTATCCCAGCATTTTGTCATCATATCGTACCTAAATAAAACAAACACAGGTATCTTATAAATAGAAGATCTCCATTCAAGCATCTACTAAGCCAAAAGTTCTACCAAATCTTAAGTTTCTCTCATAAAAATAAATTTTGAGTTCAGGCAACATGGAACAGTGTAAGAGAGCGGATTATAAAGATTTTGCTACAGCACTTGTGAAAAGATAAACCTCAAGGTAATTGTTTGTCATAGATTGGTGGTCATATGTAGGCGATATTGACTCCCAAGTACTTATACTGTGAATAATTTTGGAAATGTGCTCTTTTATCATTCACCATCTTGGGTTGATTGTCATGCTGAGAAATGCTTGAATACAAGTGCTTTTAATAACCTGAACTTAAAAGAGGCCTTCATTTTCTGAAAAATAAATATAGTACTTTATTGAAGCTGTACAACATTCCATGGCATGGCCCTCTTTGTCGGCTTCACAATGACAGATAGGTTTGTAGATTGTTTGTGCAGACTGTGAACTTGTATCAATCAGGGGAAGTAATTGAATGCCATAAAAACCTGATATACAATTAACCCTTACTTGCAATACTTTAAGGTTCTTCTTCGCTTAGCACACTGACACAACCACAAAATGTTCATTTATTTGCTGTAACAAAGATATAAAACACTTAATTCGAATAAAAAACGTACACAAATTCTGGACAATGTTTAGGTTTCTTCATCCGGTTGTCACCATTGAGGTAAGTCTCTAAATCATCTGGCTCTACATTTGGATATGGAGTTATTCCCCTTGTCATCAATTCCCACAACACAATTCCAAATGACCACTGGAACAATAAGAACAGCAATTTGTTTACAAATACCAGCTTTAAAAGTCCTAGGTTGAAAGAAGTTTACAGATTCTTTGGTTAGTAACCTGTATTTTTATATTATTTAGACATTTCACTGCTATGATAGTGTTTAAAGGGGACAGATTGTAAACACTGACTTGAGTATGAACTTCTCTTTATGGACACATCTGACAAATTTAAAATACAGTGTAAACATGAAAATAATTCTCATTCTGTATCCATCTTTTTCCATAAGTATGAATTGTCAATATTACACAAGAAATAAATATTGGTACATAAAAAAGACCATTAACATCTTACATGTGGCCACAAATCTTAAAACTATAAACCAAAGTTAATTCAAAATAGAGCTACATGTATAAACCATTCCATGGTCCCAACTCTGACGACAAGCAGTATGTTAAAATAACCATGAATTTTGGCAATTGATTTGTGTTTTTATTGAAGAATATAACTATGGGAATACCGGCTCACGTTAATGCATTAAAGTTCCAAATTTGGGGATTTTTGAGTTCCTTATCTGTACTCAAGGTATAGTGAAAACATTGATTGATTGATTGATTATTGTTTCACGCCACATTCAGCGGTATTTCAGCTACGCTGTGGCAAGAGCACATTTACAATTCTATGGATTTATTATTTCTAACATAACTTTTTTTTGTTGTTTTTTTTTGTTTTTTTTTTTGTTTTTTTTAAATAATATAAAGAGCAACAAACGAATTGAAAATATCAAAAAACATATCAATTTTTTTTTTTCTTCTTTTTTTCAAATTAAAAAACCCGGAATGGCATGATGAGGACAACATCACTAGTCCAATCAATGGTTGAGGGCTTTGTACTCACCACATCTGTTTTAACGGTGAATTCTTGTGTTTTCAGCGTTTCTGGAGCCATCCATTTGAGTAGGACTTTGGTGGAATTCCCAGCATTAGAGACATGTTTCTTCTCGAACAGGTCCTTGGTCAGCCCATAGTCTGTTAACTGAACCTTCAAGCTCTCATTCAGTCTGAAATCATATACATTCAATTCAATAAAAGTTTTCTCTAAATATGAGTACCTCCAGAAGTTGAAAATCCATAAAGTATTACTTATAAAGTTATCAACCCAGCTTCTAAATGCCACTAAAATAAGTTGAACTTGCATCAGTGTTTTTATTTGGCCGCCCTCAGTTCTTCATAGAGCAAGGTAAGCTTTTGGATGACTTTGGTGGACCAGGTGTGGATTTGTAGAATTTCTTCCCAATCACCAGTAATACAAATTAGTTAAACACATTGAGTAACCTTTGTAACTCAGAAAAAGATATTGTGAATATAAATGTCAGTACTTACAGACAGTTTCGTGCTGCTAGGTTTCGGTGAATAAAGTTCAAACCGGCCAAATAATTCATACCATCAGAAATCTGTTCAGCAAAGTTCAATAATTCCATAACCGTTAAATTCTGAAATTGAAAAAAAAACCCAATCCTCTTTATAAAACTTCCTGTTTGGTTCTTCTTCTAGCTACAGCTTATACACGCGGCCATATTAACAAAACAGACAGAGTTTCCATATGATTTATGGTTTTCAACCAAATTTAGTTAAAAAATCTGACACCTGTAAAGAACATTTTCACACATTTAGTTTTATTCCAATGTGTCAATTGAAAGATTTTAATTTATCTAGTTCCAAGAGCACATATTTGTTTCCTCACGTGTGGAGATGAAGGCATACTTACATTTGAGACATCTTTAATATATGTTCTGAGATCCCCCTTGGGTAACAGGGGTATGACGAGGAGGGGCGACTCATTGGGTGAGATGGAGACTCCAATTACAGACAAGATGTTAGGGTGATTCAAATCCTTCACAATCACTGCCTCACTCATAAAGCTCTGGGTAGATTTCACATCCTTGTTAGTGGCTGAACAATTATAGAAAAACATACATTTACTAAAGAGTGAAACATGAGATGATCCCAAAACAAGAAAGATGCCAATATGAGACAGAATGTGTTTAAATCAGACACTCTAATCCTGTTAAGTTCTTCAGATTGATATCTTGTCAAGCACCTGTCTTTACAGGTGTGCTAGGATTGTGAAAAGAATGCAATTAAATAAACAAGATAACTGAATTTCTTCTTAATCAAATAGAGCGTAAGAGAAACAGGTCATTGAATTTGATACAAATAAATGACTATACATAATATAAAAATCTTCATTTTGAACTTCAGGTTTTAAAATCGAAGCTTTTAGCAGTGGCTTAAGTATTTGATGGCACTCTCACCTTGTAATGATTTGACTGCCACAGAGACTGGCTGTTCGTCATCAGCACGTCGCAGTTCAGCTTTGTACACACTCCCATAATGACCTGGTAATCAGACAATACATACATAGTTACTCCCCTATTCTCATATCTAATTCTATCACAGAATGCAGTCAGACATCATTTGAACATGATATATAATCTTCGTTTATGAGAAATATATGAAATTGAGAGATTTACCTTTCCCGATAAGATCTCCCAACTCTAGCTTGTGCCTGGGTAATAACATCTGCCTGGCGTTTTGTTGGATATGTTCACCGTCCAGCCCTGATAGAACCTCATTTATAAAGTTAACCGTTTCTGAAAATGTGAAACAATAAAATACAGGAGTCAGTTTTCTTCGAGATTTACACTGAACCAAATCACATAACCACAGCACATGCTTAAAAAAGTAATAGTCCATGTATAATTCAACCAAACTAATATTTTTAGCTCGCCTGTACGAAGTTAAGAGAGCTTATGTCATACCCTTGGGGTCGGCTTCAGCTATGTATTAAAAGGCTTCTTTAATGAAATGTACTGAGGAAATTTTTCTGAAATTTTATACACATTTTGCCTGACCGGAAAGGAAGACATAATTTAAATTATATGGAATTCTGTGAAAATTAGTTAGGCTAATTAGGTGATATTGTTTTTTACAAAATGGCGGACAATTTGCGTTAAACATTATACATCCAAATTGAATGGATTGATTTTTCCTAAAATTTGGGGTAAATGTTCCACAACATGAGAGGAGAGGGATATTGTCTGTTCAGCTAATTATATTAATTACTTCAACAAGCTTTTCAATTAAATTTGTGTTAAACACCATAAGTCCAAATTAAATAGCCCAATTGTCGTGAACTTTTGGGCAAATGTCACAAAACATTGGGGGAGACGGTTATTATCAGTTCAGCTTATTACATGCATTTTAACTACTCTTAACAGGCTTTATGCATAGATATTAAATCATTTTAACCTTAAAGGCAAAAGGAATGCATTCCCTTTTATTGGCGGAATAGGCGAGCTCTTTGGCAGCTATTCTGCCAAGTATTTTATTACACATTTATTTTACTCCACACAAAGTATCTTGGATTTTAAAGTTGAAAACATCACTTGAAAGATTGAAGAAAAGAAATATGTTCATCAACTTATTGTTCTCTTATAGTATGGACAAGCTAGTGTTATAATAGAAAAAAAAAACAAAAAAAAAGGAAACTGTTGTTAACAATTTTGTACCTTTATCATTAGCTATATCTCCATTCACCAAACTCAGTGCAATTTCTTCTTCTTTCTTCTCGTCTTCATCCCTGAGAACATCTGGGAGGTAATTCTCCGTGTCTGAAGGTCCGTGTTTGAGGTGACGTCGAATAACACAGATTGACAGCAGGGTGATAATCGCTAATATAGGTAACACTACACCCAGTATAATACCCAGGGCTATTGGCTTCTCAGAGCTGCCTGCTTCATGGTATCTCAGGTAACCCACCTGAACACGGAAATTACCAATTCTCACCTGAAAATATTACACATGGATAAAATGATTTCAAGTCAAGCCAAAATCAATTAACTTTCTAAATCCTAACAGTAAATTTTTTTTGAAAAACTACATATCCAATTATAAACACATGAAAGCAAATACAACAAAAAGTTTCAACGTTTGTATAAAAATGATAATAAAGATCTGTTTGAAGTTGACAATGTGTACCTGCACAGGAGCTTTCCCCTCAGTGTCGCGACCCCCAGGAGAGGTTGGAGGTTCACAGGTCAAACTGGTCATAGTACCTGACGGTCGTATACATACATCAGATCCCACTAAAATCATCACATCAGAGATCAACTCATCCACATTCACGAATTCACCCTGGATTTAATGAAAAATAAAATAATATTTATAACCAAAAAGCCCAAATGATACCTACCATAAATTATATAGCAGTTTTAGATTAAAATATATTTCAATAACCAGACACATGATCAGAATCCTGTTTGAGGCAAGCAAATTTTTTTTCCGTGCAATGAAGGTATTTTAATTAGATCTGAGATCATTGGGGAAATCTGCGATCAAAGATGTAAACATTTGTTGTCTCAAATGAAAAATATTCTACAGAGACTTTCAAAAAGTTTTGCATTATCAGGAATTGTTTTTCAGTCTGTGTAATGAATATAAGGCATATTATGATATAAAATGCACTGTGTCTGAAATAGAACATGATGTAAACAATGATTATCTTAAGACCCTACCTCAATTATGAGAATTTGATCTGTAACATAGTTCCTAATAGCACCATCCTCCTTGAACTGATGCACTATGGGGTCAGGGTAATACAACAATGGACCAAAGTCCGATGTCTCAGAGATCTTTTCTAAACTTTTGACAGAATCCATGATAAAACCATACTGCAGCTCTTGAGGACTGGAAATTGAGACATCATAGTTTTTCTCCTTTGCTCCGGGCACAGGACAATGTATACGATATTCATTCTTGTTTTGACAATCCTGAAAAGCATCAAACACTTTATAAGAACTCTTTATTATATCACAAATTATCTGCATTACAGTTCTAATTTTGAAGTGAAACAAACATCAAATTTGATACATGTCTGTATTTCAGTAGTTGTTACACATTAAAAAAACATGTCCAAACATAATTTTAAAATTAATCACCCCTTGTTTGTTTGATTGGGGTTTAACATCCTACTCAAGGGTATTTCACTTATATGACAACGGATTGTCCACTTCACAATGCTCTTTGACTAATTTCTGTGGAAAACAGAGAGGAAGCCTCGTTGAAAAACCACCTCTGCGATTGCCAGAGCCACATTGTGTAACTGACCTCAATATCTGATGGTCGACAGATGAACTCAATCCCTTGAACAATACATTGAAGTAAGCATAGTAAGCACACAAGCTAACCAAGTCTATAGCACAGGTGAGATAAACCACCTGACTCTTCACTAATTGTTATTATAAATAGATATACCCTTCAGTGCAATTACAAATGGTTTAATTTTTTATATAATGATTTAAATTTGTTGTTAAATTATTTTTAATTTAATATAAAATTAAAACTAGAATTATAAAAACCATAATAATATTAGAAGTAAGAATTTACTGATATTTTCGATTTTATTGACTGGAATTTCCATCGAAACTCACCACCATTTTTTTTTGTCCGTCTTTCATGTGAACAACTAATTGTGGATGATGGATGATATCCAGATCTTTACCAAGGACTGTGAGAGTTGTACCACCACTGGCAGATAAAACAAAAGCATTAGATTGATCGGTGTTTAACAGCATGTTTAATCGTATTTAACAAGTTCTGCAACTCTCCTTTCAACAGTAATGTGTCAGTATATGGCAATCTTGAGGTTAGCTGTTTTTTCAAGAAGTAATGTGGCCATTGGGGAATTACACCTGGATGATGGAACATCTGCAGGCCTTATTATTTAAAAAGGTAAAAATATAGTATTTACTAGAGTTACCCCTAAAATGATTCAGGAAAACTTCAAAATAAGTTATGAAATTTTAACACCAAACACTTAAATAACTGCATTCTGAGAGTTGTCTTCCGAAATATTTTTTAAACTTTTAACAAAAATGAAACGGGTTTATAATCTACTATTCAGTCTAAAGTCTTGGATTGAGCATTAAGGACAGTCTGATCAATAAGACCACAAACAAGTGATTATTTTGGTGGCTGTTATTTGCTTAACAAGCAGCAAATCTCAAGCTATATTATAGTAAAAGTGTTATATTATTAAGTAACTTACCTCATAATGGTGGACTGAGGATTGACAGTGGTAATAATCGGATCTGCGACGTACTGGTACGAGCCAACTAGAGTTCTGTCAGCTCCACCAAAACTAACCGTCACATTCATTTTACCCTTGGCAGTGTGGGCAGGTGTTAGGAACTCCAGAGCAGTAGCATTCGTTCTGAACAATTTAAAATGATCCATTAAAATAGAAAAAATATCAATGATAATTTCAATTCTGTTGATTGCTCAAATTTTCTCTATTGACTGCAAACAAAGTATGCCTTTATCTAATTATGTCTGTTTTAGGCTGATTTAAGGTTATTTCACACATCAGATTGTGAACAAGCATACTGGACTTAACAGGTAACTAAAAGGTAACTAAGACTACCCAGCAGTGAACGCTAAGATCTAAATCCCAGGTATCTCCAACCAACTGCCTAGTATGTTAACATCCCACTCAAGGGTATGTCACTCATATGATGATAGATTGTCCACTTAACATAGTTCCTTGTCTAATTATGGTGGAAAACTGTGAAGAAACGTTGTAATAACCAACCCCTACGATTGCCAGAGCCACATCATGTGACTCGCTCATAT
>JAVFBW010192027.1:0-10262 GCA_034783835.1 Mopalia ciliata
TCCCGTTACCCTTTAGCTCTGAGAACACCAGGGCAACAGAAAGCAACCTCTTTTCTCGCCTCTTACGATCAACCGATGAAGCCGAGGGAATATTCTGCAGGGCCATGGCCCACCCGCTCCCTTAGGGGACTCTATAAGTAGAGTAGGCAAGCAATACATATTTTTATTGTAGAGAAAGACAATTAAGCTTGCCTCCGTATGGAATCAAGCTACGGTTTCTAGCTACACTATTATAAATAAGGGTTCTTTGAGTAATGGCTCTAAATGGAACCAGGATGGTTCTTAACGGAACCATCAGGACAAAAGCGGTTCTTTGATATAAAAGATACGCATTATTACATGGGACAGTTGCTGTGAGGGTTCCATACAGAACCCAAAAGGCGTCCACCATAGCCATAACTAAAGAACCGTTAAGGGTTCCTTTAGAGCCATATTTTGCTAAAAGTGTAGCTATTTACATTTAAAATTATCCGTGAAAACGACTGAAGTCTGGTAAAATAAAATAAAAATTATTGCTTTTTAAGCTTGGACTATATTCATCTGATATAGGCGTAACCACAATAATCGGACGTTTAAGTGGTTGCTGGCATTAGAATGGTGCTTTTACGGTAAGAAAAACTGAAAGGTATTGAAAGAGGGCCTTGGCGTGGAGGTTTCTTTTCAGTACTAAAGGCTCACTTCTTGTGGCGGGTATTGGAGGGAGCTTGGTGTTGCCCTGGTGCTTGTAGAGCTAAAGAGGAACAGGAGGCCGATTTGTGTGTGTTGCCTGTATTGCGTCATGTTATTGTCCTGTATTTGACCCGTCCTGTCTTTGTTTGTTGCCAGGGTTGTCGAGGGTGGTTTTTTTCACCCATTGGGCTGGCACGTCGTCATATAAGTGAAATACCTTTGAGTACGACATTAAACCCCATTCAAACAAACAAACAAACTCTTCTTGTGTATATGGTCATACCTGTTACTATTGTAAGGGTCATCTTCACGGTCTTTATCTTAGCCTTGGGGATCACACCTCGACTGCTGGATGCATGCTGAACTTCTATCTTACCGTTCCGACAAGAGTCATAGCTGTCACCTGTAAACCGCGAAACAATTCATAAGTCTCATTACAAATATACAGGTAAATATCAAGTGAAACATCTCTAGCGTATCGCCCACGGGTTCCAGGCTGCTTTTTGAAGTGAGATCCAAGGCCAATTTGCAGTGACGGCAGACATGAACTTGATCGAGCACTCCAACTTTGCGCTTGATTTTTTGCCCGAATCAGTGGTCACACAAAGTTGCGTTTTACTGGATTTCCACTATTAGTTGTCCTGTATTAGCCAATGAGTAGTAATACAGCACTATAGAAATTAGTAATGGGTACATATACCTCGAGTTAACCTAGCAAATTTCCTTTTTGGAAATAAATTTGCGGTCTCCAAAAGTTAAAGCTCGGAAACCATGGTTGACTGGGGTTAGCCAAGTATATTTTTCCAACCTCTAGCATGAATACATGAAGATAGGACGGATGTGAAAGAACATCTCATCCACAACTGACTCATTGCGGGGAAATATGTTTGATGAATCAGCCCGACTTCTGCTATCACTTGAGTGTGTAATTCTTTTAACAGTAAATATTTGCAGCCAAAATGGCCACCTCGAACCGCAAGAACAGATTATTTTATGCTATAATGGAACCTGCATTGGTTTGTCTAGACTGATATGTGTGTGGCTAGACATACGCTAGCTGACCTTCGGTCACAAAGTTAAAGAGCGGACCTGTTTTTATTTCCTTCATTTGGCTTATAGCTAGGAAAATCGCTTCCGGTCTTTTGCTTATTGCTTTATATATAGGCCGGACAAATAGGCCTAGATTGCGTCTGATATCTGTGTTAACACACATTTCCATAAAGGTAGAAGATTTTAAGGTCATCCTGTACATCTTGTCTGATACCAAAATCCGTCGTGATATCATTGGTTAGCGCCATTTTCTTATATCTAACAGGACAAATTGGATCATTTGCATTCCTTGCAAGGGTAATTTATTATTGTGATGTAACCTCAAGCAAAGCTATCCGAGAACTTCCTTTTTACAATTAGGGCCGAGAGCTCGTCCCAAACACAGGAATCCCGATTGGCCACTAATTGAGCAAAACAGAGTTCGTTACACCCCGTGGAGATTAAACCCTTTATTGATTCGTATGTTGATGTAAAATGCCTTAGAATGTTTTGGGATAATTTTGATGAATACGCAAAAGGAATTATAACAATAACTTTTTTTAAATTGTTACTAAAATTGGTGAATTATTTAGCGTCAGAGTAATTTATTTTTTATATGACAAGTACAAGGAAATACTTTCACAGACTGACGTACCATTACAAAAGAAACAAAACATTATTACCATAGATATTCATTATAAGTTTTGTGGGTATAAGGCTAAGATTTTGAGCTGAATGATATATTCTGCACATCTAAACAGTTTAGCCTGGGGTGATTGTGACTTAAAAAATTGAAGATCAATGGAAACATTATTAGCACCCTTCTAATAGCAAAAAAACACAAATCTCTTTGAGGCCGCAGAACAAAAACAAGAATGAACGAAAACACTGCTATAGACTTTTGGCAAACCACCAAGTGGACTGGCATCAAAATGAAATTAACGTAACATTTTATTTCAACAAATTTGATTTTAATATGATCGCGGCTGACGTGACTATGTGACAAAATATCAGCAAAAACACGACAGGACACATAGTAGCTAGAAGCCTGGTGTTGATCGGCACAGATGTGTGGGATCCAGATGTTATTACGTTCTCCTATAGATGATGCCTTGTCAGATTCAACTTGAATAATCACATAATAATCCTATATTAACGGTCCCTTGATACTGTTTTGGTCCAAGTTTTAGATAGCTAGACACAAGCCAGTGCTAAAAACAATCTACTGAGATATGTGTGTCTACAATAAGATTAGACGTGTGCAAAACAAATGGCTCGTCCAGGCGAGTATTTTGTGATCCTTCAAATCTACTGACAGCAATTGCCGCCAACGTTCAGTAGTTTATGTTTTCCATTAACTCCAATTACTTTGAATTTTCCATGAAAATATTTTTTCATAAATATGCATTGAATTGTCATGAGAAACTTCCGTGTATTTAGAGGCTATCGCAGCAACTAAACGATGTGGGTTTGGTTCGTTTGCTGGAAAGGGGTTTTGGGCAGTACTTTATGATGGCGTGCCTTAGTGAAGAAAACCAGCCTTGTCTTCACTGGCTGTATGGCTGTGCTTCAGAAAATTCCACTAATATGACGGCGTAGCGGTGTATTCCAACAATAATTCATGGACACTAGCACAACCAAGATGTGAAGCATTTCCATAATGTTGGAAAGTTAAGGACTGCATTGCCACTGTTCAAACAAACTGCCATTAACCAGAGGGGCATCACAAACAAATTGGCTACATGTTGCCCCTTAGCCCTGGGAGCACCAGGGCAATACGAAGCTTCCTCCCAACCGCCCGCTTCAACAAAGGACGACAAGACAGAATAATCACGACGCAGTAGAAAACCACCACAAATACATGAATCTAGCGTTGTCCCTTGCCCTCAGGCACCAGGACAAAGGAAGCTCCCTTCCAACAGGCCGTATGTGAATTACCGGTTACTAATCAGCACATGTTCAGTCCAGTTATCGAAAGAACTGCACTTCTGTCAGACAGTTGTCCACAAATACATTGTATAACGAAAGTGGTCGGCGACAGCATTATGTTGCGCTCTGTCGACATTAAACATAATTAGAAACACGAAAGTGATCAATTATGGCGTATTTTTTTAAACGCCTTGAACTGTCACTGTCCTGTCTTTGTATGCCGTCATCATATAAGTGAAATAAACTGACGTGCTGCCTTAATGAATTATTCAATCAATAAGTCAATCAGCCAGAAAGACAACCAGCGATGTATGCAATACAAATATAACTTTAATGGGAAAAAATGTATTACAATAAAATAATGAATAAAAAAACCAGTTAAAAAGCGATGCAGTATAATCATCATGAAGTAATCGTTAGTAGATTAGTAACAAAACAAACCCCAAGGCTTATATTTTTTTTATATTTTCACACTTTTGTGAAATTCCATCACCACATCATTATATGGCAGATTCAAAAGCAGAAAAAATAATTTAGCAACGTCTTGGAACATCACTGCCAAAAACTTTATTTATCGATTTTTGCCGCTTTTTGTTGTTTTTGTCTGAAATGGACCAAAGTATGCAATGCTAGAAAAGTCAAACGGCCATTACCAACAAAAATAACGAAACGGCGTAAAAACATATTTTGACTAGCATCTATGAGCTCTTTATAACTCTTTGGTGTATCTAAATGTAAATCTCTTTTCTCTATGAGACTCTCAATTTTCTAATTGCAAACTAACAGCTCTTTTTTTTTTTTTAAGAGCAGTTTTAATTAGGGCTGTAGTCCTGCATAGTTATTAAAACAACATAATCCTAGTTTAAAACCTAAAAAAAAAAAGAGTTCCAATCAAGGGGAGGCAATTCGACACAGCAAAAAGTTGTGTCGGTAAAGTCCGTAAATGTAGTTTTTCTGCCTTACCTCTTGGAAGTAACTTTCTTCTGGCGAACCTCGATCCCATGTCACTGATACTCCCATGATTCCAGATGATCAACACGATTACGATGTAACAAATTGCGATGAAGATTGCGGGCAGAATGAATAGGACGATAGCAATCAGAGTTATATACAGCTAAAAAGACAAAATTGTGACAGCATGTCAAATGCAACATTATTGAAGAACTTATATAATTTTTTAAAATATTTTAATAACATTGAAATTATTTACATAAAGAGGTGAAGCAGTAAAAGTCGTTTATGATCACCGTGCTGGGAGACGTATTAATATAAGCACTCCACGTTCGCAAATCACTTTATTGTTATAGGGATTAGGGTATTGTTTAAACCAAGCTGTAAACGTTTCCTTTACAAGAATCCCTTCAGATCAAGGTATGTATGTTCCACGCATGGACGAAGGAAATGTATTTTTACAAGACAGTAAACATACCATTTCAGTGCGGTGTTGTGGGGATTTTTTAAGTCGTGTGAAGAACAATGCATTCTCACAATTCTTCTAAAAATGCTTATAATTATTATTTTAATGTTGATGAAATTTCAAGGAAGACCATACAAACATCATTAATTTACTTGACCTATTCAATTTTAGAAATCATGTTTCTTTGAGGTTTCTTTAAAACTAAACGACGGTGATATATTATTAAGAAGCCAGGAAATATGCCCGAGTTCTAAACTGAACTATTACGACAAACAAAAAAGGTTCTTCAGTGTAGAAAAAAAGGAATACTAGCTATACAGTTGATGTGACCGGGTTCCATAAGTAACTTTAAAGACTCCCATCAGAACAATCAGCAGAATAACCTTAGATGGTTATGTTGGAGACATGTTTTCAAACCTGTACGTAAATTACGACAAGAACTGTTTTGAGGTAATGGAGAAGGGAATACCAGCGGAAGTTTATTTGACAGGGTTCCATACAGAACTATAAGGACTTCCACCAGAACCATAATCGTGCAATACCTTTAATGGTGATTTTAGAGCAATTTATATTAACAATATATAGATCCAACTTTCTCAACATGAACCGCCAATTGAAGGGATCCAATTGTGGCAAATGTATTTTTAAAAGCAATCACACCGGCACAGGGATGTAGATCAATTAAAATCTTAAGAATCATCCTATGTTCTCCCATAATCATCCTATAACTCCCAACATGCCAACATGTGACGTCAACCTCAAAACAAAATCGCTCCCTCACTACAACATATGTGACTAACCAAGTTTAAAGGCAAAAAGAAATAAGTTTAAGTAGAGGACTATAAAGCTTTGGTCAGCATTTGAGGAAAAGTGTTATTATAGAATTGGAATTAATACGGTTGATTAACACTCAACTATAGATGATCAAACATGTTATTATAAACGAATAAGTAACCGACACTCCTATAGATCGAATGAACTTAACAGCACGTCATTTGCTGCTTATCTACAGGTCAAATAAGGTGAATATAAATCAACCCTTATATAGGAAAATAGATTTATTTATATTAGATTGGTATAAATCAATTGATGATTCCTAAAATATAAATATTTATGCCAAGTGGATTTATACCCAATTAGATGGGGATAATTCAATTTATGTTTGTTTGTTTGGTGTTTTACGCCGTACTTAAGTGAGTCACATGACGGCGTGCCAGCCCAATGGATGAAGGGAATCACTAGCAACAAAAAATATAAATATGTAAAATTGCCATAAAAACACAGCCAAACACTTATGTGTTCATGGAAAAAGGATATTTTGCCATGGTGCAAAAATGTATCTAAAAGGGTTACACAGAACTCTTTTGTTTTCGGGTGTTCAATTTCTCTGTGCTTGTCTTGTGTATTGACATTACTTTGTGTCCTTCATCCACTGGGCTGGTACGCCAAAAACGAGTAAAATACCCTCAACTACAACGTCAGCCACAAAACAAAATCGCTCCCTTACTACAACGTTAGTCTGACAGCAAACTCTGTCACTGTAGCAAGAAAGCAATGATTTAACTAAATCGATTGCTTGTCAGACGGGAAACATTAGATTCTGTCCCAATTGCTAAAGGATCTAGTATCCAAGGCAAGAGAGTAATGAGGAAAAAAAGGCAGTCTAATAAAGCGTACCTTCCAATGCCAAGGTTCGGGAAAATCTATCCAGCACTGCCAAATACCGTCTCTGTAAATCATCTCGTTGATTGCCAGCATTGGAATGGCGAATAAAAATGAAATGCCCCACGCTGAGCCTATTAAGAACTTCGACCGGGCGCCTGAAAAATCGTTAAAAGGAGGTAATTGAAATTAACGACAGAAAACAATCCCCTTTATGACAATTACCGAAAAAGAAGAATTCTCACATTACAAAATCGTGGCGCAACACTTTATATTTTTCGTGCTGCTGTCTTTTTAAAGAGTTCATTTTGTTCCTGAATTTGAAGCACATGCATGTATTAAAAGCAAATATCATTAACCACAAGAATCGTGATACTGGCGCTTTTAAATGACGTCACATACATTTGTCCGTTGTGACGTCACTCAAAATGCCGTTTTGACGTAAGAGAACAGTCTGCAACAACCAATATCAACCCTGGCTACCTAAACTCAGCAGTTTAGTTAAAAAATAGTGATTGTAAGTCCATGATATCTCCAGTACTTGGACCTCAACGGAACTGTTTAATCCTTAGGCATGTCTTTTTTCGTTATTTTGTTTTTCTCATTCTGATGAGAAAAAAGCGTTAAATATTGAAATGTGAATGAACAAATGTATTACCTCTACATTTACAAAACTATATACCGATACAATAATATTCCCTCTCTAGCCAAGAGGTTATGTCAATCTCAGCGAAATGTGTCGTTCAGTAATAATAAATCTATTTTGATTGGGACGAAATTCTATAGGTATCCCAAACTGGTTCATACAGCGGCTGTAGCAGAACGTGCTTGGGTAATTTTCTATAAAAAATCCGCGATTCTTCTGAATGAACTCCCCCGGGCTCTTGGGGATGGGGTTGGGGTGGAGACTTTAAAAATTTCTCTGTTGCGTTGAGCCCTATGCAACTACAGAAGCACAGAAGATATGACATTACAAGGCATAGATGTGTATAAAATTCCATTCAAAATTTCACAGAATAGAATAATTAATTCCCCCCATCCTCTCACAACTGGCCTGAGGATAGACTGTTCAACAACATGCAAAGACTCGTTGTCTTGCCTATACATCATAAAGCGCACCTAGGACTCCCTTGCAATGCTACAAGGAATACATGAGTACCCACAACCCAGAAACCTGATAGAAATTTTACGCCAAATGCACAAAGCTATTACAACTCATTTCACCAACCTGCGGCTTTCGGGGTCTCCACTGAGGTCAGAGTTACTTTAAAGACGGAATCCGCCTCTGGGAAAACTTCCCGAAAAGAACATTTGTCAAATGGCAAGATTCCCTTTATTGAGTTAACAAAACACTTAGAAAATGGGAAAATTTATTTTCACATATTACGTGCCAAGTCAGATTGTAGTAAATCCAGGTTTTTCGTTTTTGTTCTGTATATCAGATTAGCGCAAGGAATAAACACTGCAGGTGTAAACTACGGACTAGCTAAAAACTATTATTCTTTACAATCCACTAGTTGAGGTACTAGCCCAAAAATGTTTCGAGACCAAGAACAGGGGCTGGTTGTTCAAATGTGTCTTAGCGTTAGGCCTGGCTTAATTAAAGTTGAACCAGGTTCAAATTAATTGGGTTTAGTCCTAGTTAATCCGACTACCTACGGCCGTAGCTTAAAAATATTTAGGACGGATTTATATATAACCAAGTGAAAACAAAATTGAACCAGTCTTATCATTTGAACATCCCACAATGCAATATTTTTTAGTACTTTTTTTTGTACCACGGCGGACACATCAGATTGGAGATCAGCGCATTCCACATTACTTTCCCACGACTATTGTGAAGTAATCGTATTCATAGATGTCGTCGGTGAACAACCAATTATGATCAAATATGTTGCATTACATCTTTGAATAGTATTTAGATGAGAAGTTACCATCCATAAAGTGTTTTACCTTTTTATGTTGCATTACGTCACGTTTTTGACGTCATGACATTATTTCGGCACAGGGATGTTCTAATTTCTTTAATAAACACAAGAATGCGTCACTAATCTTAATAGACGTACCGCCTTAACGATAAACTAGTCTCGACTTAAATATAAGTCTGGTTTTACCTTGAGTTCTCGTTTTGGATGGACAGTTTTATGCGTAAAGATTAATTCGAACTTTCACGGCTTTAAGTCCGGTCTTTAAAATAAATGGACGTTTCAAGTAATGACATTCACTAGGTTTGTGTATAGTTGTCATATAGGCAGTCAGAATGTCGTCAAAAATGAAAAAAATTGACTATCGAAGTTTGAAATTAATTTGTCTTTTTTTTATACAGTTTTCATCTTAATAGCGCGAAGAAGTGAACTTGTTAAATGCACAATTGCAGCCATATTGGTGTGCGTAACTTGATACAATGCAATACCAACTGATATTGCAACAACATAAACCTACATGAATTGAATAATTAAATTCATCAAGCAAGTTTATATTCAAAACATATATTAAACGTATGTATTTCTTGTAGACAGACATCTCGGACACTTCGCGAACTTCAATGTCTGGAATTTGACCGACAAGTGACTAGGTTTAGACAGTTTATCCTTTAAATCTCGTATCCGTTCGCGATTTCGCCTTACACGAAAGACATGCCACACTTGAAGCGTTTTACAAGAGTTTTCTCAAACAATTTAGCCTACCAGGGCCTTGATATACCAATTTCGCTGGGATTAACAAGGATAGTACAAACACTTAAATAGGTTTGTCTGTTTGATTAGGCTTTAACGTCCTTCACAAGGATCGTTCACTTATACAACAATGTGCCAGCCCAATGGGTGAAGTAAATACACCATGAGCAACAAAAAAAAAAACAAACAAACGACGGGACAAATACAGGACAATAATCGGACGCAATACAGACAACACAAACAGATTGGCTTCCCGTTCCCCTTTGGCTCTTAGAGCACCACAAACAGATCGGCTCCCTGTTTCCCTTTAGGTGTGAGAGAACCCGGGAAACATGAAGCTTCCGCTAATCAGTTTAATGGGAGATATTGCCATTTAGTACATCAGTCAGATTAAGCATGTCATTGCTATTTCGAAAATCTTACAATCGTAAAAGTGGATCAATATGTCAGAATGTGGTTTGGACAATTCTTTCATGGGTGTGTTTCGGGACTTAAACGTCAACTTTACACCGCTGAAACCCGTTTAACAAAGCTATCTTAGCTTACGTTGAACGTTCTTTGGTGCAGGTCGTCACGGTAATTACGTTTTACTTCAGCTAAGATCCCTTTGTGAAACGGGCACCTGTACTGGACATTTTATTCACTCAGGGTTTGAACATCGAGGGCAGTACATAGACGGATTGTTATTTTACTATGTTTGCTCTTCAGTACACATGGACGCAGTCTCTTGTCCGAGGCAATGAAAGTGTCTATTCTTGAATTGAAGTTAATCATCAGGCGACGAACCTACATATAGACATGAATCATGATGGTAGTTGATGGTAGGTAAACGAATCTAGGAGGATCATAGTATTATCAGCTCTATTATTTGCCACACAGAA
>JAVFBW010192038.1:0-10261 GCA_034783835.1 Mopalia ciliata
GGTAGACTCACTACATCTGCAAACCTCCCCCATACCACCATCCATATACTCCAACTAAATATCTCGCCTCTTTTCGTCTCAACGTGAAAATGAATCGTAAATAATCCAGCACTGGTTTATAACTGTATTTATTTACATGGTAACACAAACCGTTCGCGTCAGGAAGAGATGCGTATTTTCTACACCATAGTAAAATGGCTACACCGCGAAGTCCATTGAACTCGATTTAACAGGGTTTGCTTCTAGACAGTAGTCCAGGTTTGGTGGTAGAATAAACGCGAACAAGGGCCCATATGAAAAATGCATTGCTTACTAAGAAGATATTTCTGATCTAATTAGTAAACATCGTAATGCATAGTTACCAAAACGATGTAACACCGTTCTGTGATAGTGTGAGCCTGGACTCACCTAGAATTGATGACATCTACTCCGGTAGAGATACTATCGAGACAGTTTCACCTCGTCTTTAACATGACCTTAACTCATGCTGTATCCATTAACATCCGACATGGTTTGACATTGAGACATTTTAAATGATTTCATAAACATGTGTTTTCGTTCACTATACGTTTGCACTCTTTGCATTTCACATAACAACACCAATGGAACTTACATAGACATCGTTCAACGAGTTCAACTTTTTTTGTTTTAAATCCACGTCCGCAACACATCAGGTCGCAACCATCAATAGCTTTGGATGTGCCGTTGCAAATTCGCCCCGTTGTGCCGAGGGAACCAATTTTGGGGTTGACAACACAGTAATCCGGAGATGGTATAAGGTAGACCAAATCACGTGGTGTGTGCGGTTTGAAATTCACGTTACGGGGTACTAAACGTTTAGCGCTGCCGATACGCTTCGGACTCAACGTCACTTCAGTAGCGCCGTCGAACTTCTCCTTCAGCCGCAGCCCAACTTCCCTAAACGGCGGCATAGCCTTCCAACATGTCTTCATCTCACAAGAACCTGAAACACCGTGGCATTTGCATTCAACTTTCATGTGATCCTCAACGGCCTGTCAAAATAAAACAATGAAAGTAAATAAGATGGTGCATTGGGCAGTCATTGGTGGTTTATTTAATTTTGCTTGTTGAATTGATTATACAGTGAGTGTGTTTTGTAGGTGGATAAATAGATAAATAGGGATCGAGCGTCTCAACTAGATATGTCTATTGACTATAGTCTATAAGATATGTATTCTCATCTAAACTAGATACTGACTGTACACTTTACTAACTTGTAGAAGGGAATCCATTTTTTTGTCTTACAAATTCGTCTAAACTATACCAGTAAACCAAGGTCGAACATCAGTTGAATTACAAGACAAACGATCTTGTTACTAATCGATGGATACAGAAGGATGTCACATTAGTAATGGTGTGTAGGCCCTATGTCCTATCACACGGGCAATAAAACACACTGACATAAGTGCTACACATGTTAATGAGTATCTGTCACCCTAACAAGCGTTACCAATGACACAGTGTCAAGAATTAATCACATTTCATACCATGGGTTTATGTCATCGCCGCTCAGTAAACCAGAAGCGGGAGAGAAGATAATGGGAAAATAATGTCTATCTCCAGACAAGCTGTGGCCATTACGCTGATAGCGTAGCCATTAACACCACCACCGCGCCTCATGTTTCCCACCCCGCAACTTGTCAATCCTCAGATTCTCCATGCCACGGTCAAGGAAATCTGTCTGTGGCGCACAAATGAACAAAACTTTGAACAAGGCTCAGACAACGCGTATCAGCGAATCTGCAAAACACTGTTTTGGATTGCGATTCAGATCGGTTTATCCACATTGGCCGACCATGCCCATAAATGTGACCAACAGTGTATTTAGCACTCAAATAATAAGCATTCAAGTCTGTGTACAGTAGCAATAATTAAAAATGTGTAGGTGATATGGACAATGTTACTCTACGCGAGGATGGACACTATGTCGTGTATAATATGTTGATTATAGCTTTTTAATAACAGTCCAGAGAAGTAAAGTTTACTGCCTTTTCTGATAAAAATGTATGATGTTGTTTACACCATAATGACTTACATAAATATAAAAATGTTGTGTATTTTTCGCTATTATGCAATTAGACGCACCTATACCTCAGTCATCAGAGAAAGAAATGAATATAATTTAAGCAAAAGCAGTACTTGAAAGACATCTCTGAAATTGCATTGCAAATTAATACCCAATACATGAAAATATTTCTTCTTAAGACAATCTTTTTCCAGTATTTAAGATCTTTAATAACATTTTTGCCATGAGGCAGGCAACCTTCGGCACGGTAAGAATTAGGCGTTACCCTCCTAGATGTTTCACATTTGGCAATTTATTAACTATTTGTCAATTTACAAATGTAAGATCGAGTATGTATATGACTAGCTGTGAAAATAAGCCCTATCGACATATTTATCATATTCCCATTACCCTTTTCAAGGGTTTGCCAATCGAATTATCAACAACAACAAAAAAGCAAACATATATGCCCAATGCTCAGAGTAGCATAGGACATAACAATTCTGATTTTATATGTAACATGAAACATTTGTTCTGTGATATGGTGGAAGTTTTCGGAGGCGCCAGGCTAATCCTGCAATAAATGTCTGATGTACATCATAGCTTCAAACTCCAGGCAACCTTCTATATACAAGTAAATATATCCGGGTTCAATGAAACGATATCGCCGCGTAATATCCACGCACATCAATCACGTGCAGCAGGGTCAACACGTGAGGTCAACAGTCAATTACAATACAAAGATGTTTCTAAGGACTCCCAGGTGTACGTCGAAGTCATAATGGTTGGGTTGTATCAAAAACCCTCATCGACACTTCGGAACACATCGGTGATAAATAAAAAGCGGCTTTGTACACAAGGTGCAGCCACGAGTGATGTACTCTCTCACACGAAATACCTAGTTGGGTCACAGATGCGCAAAAGAAAATACAGACAGATTGTTTGTGGGTGGATGTGTCTATAAAACCTAATAAACGAACAAATCGGCCTAACTAATATAACTTGCACCATAGTCGGTCTACAGAAACTAGAATATGTTTACAGACAATAAATTGGGACGCAGTGTAATTACCACTACATGCATAACTGCACACCATGTTTGTGACCAAAAAAAATGACTATCAGTTTTCCAAAATACCATTCAATCACAAACGCACGAACCTTAGGGAATTACACTGTTGAAAACAGTTACACAATATGCCTACAATGAAATATAACGGGAAGAGGTGTACACAATCTTATTTTGCTAACTTATACACCGACTTATACAACACAAGGTGTCTTTATACTTCCACTAACTGTGAAATATAGGCAAACTACAAGTCTACATTCATCCTAAAACTCATTTGTCTCCATTACGTGTTCTCTAACCAATAATAAGACCAATGTAAGCTAACACTAGCCTGGCATTTAAAAACTATAGCTACACAGCAAGAATGAGATAAATCATTGTGGATGTTTTAGTCGGTCGACCTAAAAGAAAATAGGTAGTTAACAGGTTTGTTTTTAGTGTGTGAACATAAGCATGCCGTTATGTCTACTTAAAACTCGACAACACATATATAATCAACTACAACCACACGCCCATAATCAATGGATCGATTTAAAACAAACCTTATTTTCCAAACCCAAAACCGAACATTTCTTTCTGTGCCAACAAGAAAAATATTTATTTTCATTCAATTTTCGATTTTGAAAAATGCCGAAAGGCCAATATGGGGTATCGCCCATAGTACGCATCCCATGTCCAGTTAACATAGTCAGGAATCAAATATTATGGCAGGTTAACCTAGAAAAGTCATACACGTATGTACCGTATCAAAAGTATATTAGCTAGAAGTATGCAGCGTCCTGTATTGAGGTAGGTTCTGTTATATTATCTTTTCTTTTTTAAAAGACATCGGTCTGAAGCATACAATATATAGAGTGTGAAGATTAAACATCAAAGCTCAGTATGAGAACAGAGAAATTAACTCAAGAGAAACCCATCGTAAAGACAGATCACCATGAGAACAGATAAATTAACTCAAGAGAAACCCATCGTAAAGAGAGATCACCATGAGATTAAAGTGATAAACTCACGAGAAACTCATCGTAAAGACAGATCACTATGAGAACAGAGAAATTAACTCAAGAGAAACCCATCGTAAAGATAGATCACTATAAGAGTAGAGCGATTAATTCAAGAGAAATCCATCATAAAGATAGATCACCATGAGCTTAAAGTGATAAACTCACGCGAACCCATCGTAAAGACAGATCACAATGAGATCAGAGTGATAAACTCACGAGAAACCCATCGTAAAGACAGATCACAATGAGAACAGAGAGTTAAACCAGCAACTGACTAAGATACATTCAGTGAGTTTAACTTCTACTCATTTCTGTCACAACAAACGAGTTTCTTCATAAATCTACTACATATACAATTACTTACAAGAATAACTTCTGTAAGTAAGAATTACGACTATTTGGGAAATGGACGAGTCTGTTTGTGTTCCTGAGCACCCGAGCGTAAACAAAGACAATAAGTTTTTGAGACTCAACTATGATTCCCACGAAAGTCTAATAGCACAATTGGAGCTAATGTACTTAAATAAAAGTCAAGTAGTTTACCCAGATATACTATAATGATAGAACTGTAACAGAAACGGGATTTCAACCGGCAGCGATTGGGATTTTTCTGACAGTGTGTGCCTGTAATTCCAATGAAAAATGCCTTTCATACTAAGAGCTGCCTTAAACACTATCTTGTTGATATAAATCAACTGAGTTTGTGGTGGTGGTGGTGGTGGCGGCGGTGGAGGTGGGGGGATGGGGAGGCGGTGGGTTCCTCTAGACTGCACACAATAACTGTTAAGCTTTATATACGTAGCTACAAGTATTAGTCCCGAGAAGAGCTTCAAAAATGCCAAAAGTGTACTGAGATACCCTATTAAAACTACATAAATATTGTTCCAAGAGGCCTTTAGTAGGTTTTAGCTGCATAAATTTAAGTTTATATCAATTTAATTCGTGACATGTCATCTGTTGATACAATCTACAGACTAGCTAAAACAGTTACTATATTCACTTGTAAGAGATATGCGCTCTCAACCTTTGATTTGTATGGCACAATTTTTTGTTAAAGTACAGAATTAACCACAACAGAAACATTGGCTAGCGACATTTAAAATTAAAGATAAGAATAAAATGAAATTAAATCCTCGTTTCCACATAATAAATCACGATAAGAATTTACACGAGTGATTGTCCAGCGTAAGCTTGAAGATTCTCTCTTTGATAACGAGAGTAGAAATTGGATTGGACTCAGGACTTCCCTCTGCCTAACGCTTGTAACGATTAAACCGTAAATCACGTACTACTTCTACCAGACAAACGAGAATCCTGTTAGACTAATATGAAACACCTTTACATTGAAGGAAACATAACTGAAATAAAACAATAGTTCTGGTTACGACTTCTTTTATTGATTTAATTGTATTAATAGTTGTTTGTTATTAAAAATAAGATCTGAAATAAAGGACTGCTTCCACTCGGGTGTTCATGTACGGCCACCACTATACATGTTACACATGAACTCCAATCCGCTACAGTGTTATTGTCTTGTAGCTACTTTTTACGTTATGACATTGTAAATAAAGAATTAAATTATCTAAAGAAATACCAACTGAGTCCGACATATTATAACGGTTACGTTTTAGATATATGATTTGAAGGAATATGTTTTCGATAGCAACTGTTGGCTTATTTATCTGTGTGATTTATGTTATCAAGCATACATCGCTTTTATACTTCAACTGCTAAATGCCACAATGATTTTACTAGAAGTACGTTAAAAATATATGTGATATTAATATCATTCATTTTATAACAGTTGCCGAATCTTTTGATTTAAAATTATGTGCAGTTGAATTTTGTTTTTGTTAGTTGTTGTGTGTTCGTGTGTGAAGAACTGCACAGAAAATAAATGAAATTACTACCGTATTTACCGCACCAATGTTTCAACTTCATCTTCCGATTGCCTCTATCGACTCTCATCGGTTAAAGAGGGCCTGGGGAAGTAAAGGCTTCTACAGTCTCTAACAGCACAGACTGGAAGCATTACGCTCACTGTATCACTGTACCATACAAATAAACTTTACAAAGTCGACTTAGATGGATGTGTTTTAGATGCGGATGGTTTGATCGCGGTTGATACACGACCCTCCGCGTAGAGCGAACAGTTGAACGGGCAATGATTTGCGTAAAGTATTTGAACCCAGACCAGTTTTTCCTTTCTTCAGCTAACTAAATCAGCTGTATTTTTTATATTTTATTTTAACTTACTGACGTGCTAAAAAAAAGTTTTAATGAGTAGAAAGTTATGACGCGAGGGAGTGTCGAATTAAAATAATGAACAATCATAGCGAAATAAAGAAAATTTAGATCAAATTTATATAATGTAAGATATCTTTTCTTCCTGTTAATACTTGATTTGCACTTGCTCTTAATTTTAGTTATTGTTAAACCAGCAAATTGTCCTTGCTTCCAACTGAAGAGGAATCGTACTCTGGGATCTAACTAGCATTTAAACAGGACCCGGGCTCTAATCGACTCAAAGCTTCAATATACATTCTAGAGTTTGTAAATTTATAAAGCGTTTGATTTCAATCAGTGACATTTTTAAAAATCCAGCTTTTAACTTTTTACGGGCTGAACAATGGTGTCTTAACCAAAAATTGCTATCTTTACGAAATGTGTTAACATAGATATATCACTATCAGTATTTTCGTTATTTTGGAAAAGACACAAAAATTATTCATAGATATATCACGTTTAAAATTTCATAGGCAACCGTTCGTCATGCTCACAATTTAAAATTACTAATGATTCCTGAGGTTTTCATTTCAATCCCATAATAAACATATAAAAAGAGAAGGTAATATCTCTTGGGAAGCAGTAATCAACACCAAATATAACGTTTTATACAGAATAGGCGCATACTTACGCACAGCTGGTAACACTAGTTATGTCGTTCCACTTGAAAACTATTAATGTACAATAGGTATAGTCATGTGATTTCAACGTCTTATTTAATTTAAAGCGCCTTTATCCTGACCACATCATACACCTGGGATTACAATGTATATTATAATCCCAGGTAACACTAGGAATGGTGTCAGGATACGCATTGGAACTTTGTCTTACAATACATGTAAAAGATACGCATTGGAACGTTGCCTTACAAAACATGTAAACGACACGCATTGGAACGTTGCCTTACAAGAAATGTAATAGAGACGCTTGGGTCCACACTGGCTTAAGTCTTTGTAGTTAAATCGGTTTTAAATGAAATTCAAAGCCATTATAAGGTTATTGATAATGCATGTTAAGAAAGCCAACCGTGGCTATTTGAAAAGTCTACCAGCTATCACAATGATTCATGTGCGTTACGTGTTTGTTTGTTTGTTTGTTTGCTTGATATGGGATTTAATATCGTCTTCAAGGGTATTTTACTCATGGGGCGATGAATTGTCCGCCTCAAACTGCCCATTGCTTAAATACGTTGGAAAGGAAAATAACCTAGTAAAAACAACCAGCGCAATTGCCGGAGCCAGTCCGAATTATATGAGAAGAAAGGACTAAGTCTTTATAATACCCCCTTACAATCTTTATACTTCTTGTATTACATCATATGAATCCATAGAGTAATGTGAGGGAGGGGGGAATCTAGTCTATATCATTACAGTAAGTATTCGTCTTGTAATCTTCAATAGATCTATTATTTCATGTGCATTCATAGAGTGATCTGAGGCAGGAGGAATCCAGTCTATATCATTAAAGTGGATATTTGTCTTGTAATCTTCAATAGATCTATTATGTTACATGAATCGATATAGTTACCTGATACAGGGGTGAATCTTGTCTTACCCAATGTATCTATTAAGCGTGTATTCTTGTTGTATTCTCCAATAGATATATTATATTATATTATATTATATGCATTCATAGAGTAATCTGAAGGCATGGGGGTCTAGTCGCTACCGATACCTCCTTACAATGTGTGTTCCTTAAGTTCTGTACAATATATATCATAGTATATACATCTATAGAGTTAAATTTGTGATTCTCTCAGTATACTAGCAAGTACACTGGGTTATAATGCACTCTGATGTCATGGGACTGTCTGAAAGCTATTTTGATGAGATCTTACTAATCTATTTACCAGCACAATACACACTCTCCCTGTAATAACATCGGGCAGATATTGTGAGGCAGCCTTCGGTTAACATTCCACCGTGTATCTAGTCATTCTGCACCTGTATGTATCTATACAACCTATCGACAGTTTGTTTATATAGGTACCCCGCTGGTCAAACACCCCACGGATCTACAGGACAACAAACACAAGGCATTCTCTACCGCGAATAACTGGATTGAATGCTGTTTTGCGCCATGGGTAATCTTATTTATCTATTATAAGACCGGTGCGTGTTTTCACAATAGGAATTATACCCAACACTGACAAATAAGATAAAGTGACAGCACTGACGAATAAAAGACACAATTAGACTCCATCACCAATGATATTAACATCCTAGAATGGGTTGGACTGGAGATTCAATGATATGCTGTACCCAGTGAGTCTCAAAAGCGGTAATATGCTGTATCCAGTAAATCACGTACATAGTAACAGAGTTCTATTTACTAAACGTTTAAAAGTTAAAGAAGAACATTAACCAAAAAAAATATTTTCATTCAAACGGAAGCAAATAGAAACTGGAGATACATATGTTATTGATTTCTAGTTCTTAAATCCAAAGCCTATTGCTTGGACTTGTTCCGGATGCTACACGTTAAGTCAAGGGATATTTTATTTGATTGGGGTTTAACGCCATACTTAAGGTCATTTCACTCACATCACAAAATGCTAGCCTTGTTGTGAAGGAAACTACCTGCGACGTTACTGGCAACAAACAAAGACAATACAAATACAAGATAATCCCAGGACGTAGTATAAATACATCACAAACAGACCGGCTTCATGTTGCCCCTTAGCTTTGGGAACACCAGGGCAACAGGAAGCTCCGTCCCAGCCCTCCGCATCAAAGGATAAAAGTGAAGCTATATGAGCTACATTGAACAAACATATCAGTACTGTTGGGTTGCATATATGTATTGTACATTTGTGGCAATTGAAAGGTAAAAAAATACTTCCTTCACAAAACATCTACTTGTCAAATAAACTTATATGACATAGGAACAAAATAAAACGAAATGATGTTCGGTGCACTAGTTTCCAGCCTGGGCTGGTACGGCACATATTAGACCAGTATCATATGCAACCAAGTCTGTTTATTTGCCAGTGTTTATATACATGACATAGCTACATTGCGGCTGTATGCAAAGAATGTATGATACACCCAGGGATAATTTCACTTTTTGGCCTTTAACTCAGAAACATGAGTCTATAATGAGAAAATAGCTCTCGAGGGAGAGGGCTTGTTCCGAACCCCTACTAGGTCAAGCTTTATAGTATATACCTTCCAATCTGACAGTAAACAATCAAGACGTATTTAGTGCCAAGATATGGAATGTATAACACGATTTAAACGTTCTAGCAATTTCAATACAATCATAATAATATTTCTGACACAAAATACACTGATATAAATATTCGGATTATCTTATACATTACAGTATACGAACTGTCTAGCGGAAATTTGGTCTCCCGTTATGTATCTTTCATAGTAGTCTAGAGTCTAGATACACATACTAGTAAGTAATACAATATATGTGTGTGAATATATTAAACAGTTATGGCCTTTTGAAGAAGTCTATAAAGAGTTAGCCAGACCCCAGTAATTATTATGACCCAGCACAGAGCTCTAGTTCTATACGACAAGTTAGGGGTCTGTATATCTTAATATGGACTGAATTAAAATGGCGTAGAAAAGTTTTATTATGTGGCATTCATTAATTTCAAACACATAATAAACCCCAAACAGGGAGTACAGACCAACAATTGGACCGAAGCAGGCTAACTCTAATCAGATAATAGCCTTCAGTGATTGGTTAAGGCCAATATCATTTGGGGGATAGCTTTAAATGATTGGTTAAGGTGACTATCATTTGGGGGATAGCTTTAAATGATTGGTTAAGGTCAATATCATTTGAGAGATAGCTTTTGGTGATTGGTTGAGATCAAAATCATTTGGCGGATAACCTTCAGTGATTGGTTAAGGTCAATAT
>JAVFBW010192049.1:0-10260 GCA_034783835.1 Mopalia ciliata
AGATGAGCTGGTGAGTTAACCTGATGAAACATATTGGAAAATGTTCGGCATAGTCTTAAGTATCTTAAATGACCATTACTAGACATTTTCAGAGGTGGCACACCCCACCACTGAAAATGGCTGGCTATGGTCGTTCATGATACACGGAGTTATGCCGAACATTTTCCAGTAAATTTCATCAGGTTAACTCGCCCGTTGAAATAGCTCAACTGTGGGGGTGGGGGCATTCGGCATGTCTGGCGGGTACAACCCATTACTGAAAATGTCCGGCAGTGACCATTCCCGATACACGGAGACATTTTTCTGTAGGTTTCATCAGGTTTACTCGCCAGCTGATCTAGCTTAATTTTAGTGTGCCAGTTATATAAGTCTGGCTGGCTCACCCCAACACTGAAAATGTCTGGCACCTTTCACCTGAGCGAAGAGGATTGTTTTCAGAGAATACACATGTAGTCTTTACATCTCATTTCGTTCACCACGTTTTTGATGGATACGGGAGTATCAATATACATGCCGGTTATAAATATTTTTATGGAACGTTTTGCACAAAATGTCCACTAGAGAAAAACCATTTGACTATATGAAACTCAAAAGTGTCTATAGAAAGAGCATACAAGGAGCTATATATCAGTAGAAACTTAACTTATAGAAGTCACAATTATTTATTGTGAGACAAAAAAGAAATCCGATTTTGTCTGTTTTAACCTACCCCATATGTGGGGCAAGTTGGAACACCATATGGGGCAAGTTGAAACATGTTCTGTAAAGCAGGAAAGACAATGACGCGGGAGCGTTTTTGTTGTAATTCTAACCTTTTATTGATGTCCTGAAAGTTTAATCGTTCAGGTAACATGAATTAGACATAAATATGTCGTTCAGTGTGTCGTTTCCACGACTAGATATGAACAGGAATGCGGCTGTGCATGTTTTGCTAAATCAGCCCTTCAAATAAGCTTTCAGTCACAATCGGCAATATAATTTCTGAAAATTAAGAAAGGATATCGAATACCAATCACTGGATTTCTGTTCCAGGTACATAATCTTATCAATATGTACACAAATCAATCCAGCTGTCCCACACAGGTTGGAAACATGTTCCAACCTGCCCCAAGGTCAACGTTTCAACCAGCCCCATTACCACCCCCAGTTCATATCAGGGGGAAATTTACAATAGATAACCTCATTAAACAAAATTAACCCACTTAATGTAAGACAATGATGTAATGATATGTTTCCAAATCAGAGCTCTTAAATACCTCTGAATGTTTATGCAATAGAATGGAATTGGCTTGAAGTGAAATATTTACACACAGTAAAAATCAACAAACTTCTCCTCTGAACACCACCTGTTAGCTACAGACTTGCATACAAAATGGAAATATGAACCATCCTTGTCTGTAATTTCTGTCACAATGTTTCAACCTACCCATTGTTCCAACCAGCCCAGTCTCCCCTTATCATTCGTGATAATTGTTACACCTTCATATTAATTGATCAGATTAACATTGTCAGTAATAAAACATAGCACACAGTTCATAATAAATATTATTATTATTGTTTGGTTTAACAGTTGGGTTTCCGAACCAAAATATTGGAATTGTTTAGCCAGCATAGGTCCCCAGACTTGTTAGCATTTTCTTTAACAGCCGTTCGCTACCTATTCAAATAAACGACGTGACAATGAACACGTGGCACACAGATTCATCTCGCAGAGCTTAGGGGTAATGGAAAGCAGATTTGTTTGTGATGTTATGTATTTGTGTCTGTCGTCATGTAAGTGAAATACCCTAGAGTACCACGTTAAACACCAATCAAACAAACAAACAAACAAACACAGATTCATCAAAGTACCCACACCTTGTACAAGTTAGCATGTGGTAGAATCTGAAAAGGATGTTAAAGCATTATTTTCAGTTGAAGCAGTCGTGAGAGACCATCATCGAAAACCGTACCTTTTCCAACACAATTTTTCTCCGATTATTTTATTCACCGTTTAATAACCAAATGTGACAACGGGGAATATGTATACGACTGTTTTCTGTGCGACAAATGCGAGAATGCCTTTTCTATGGTCATTAAGAGGTCTGTCCAATTGTGTCTTGAACGATCCGAGGTTAAACATTGAGGTAGAGCCTGACTTCAATTGATTTAATCAGCAGATTGAACAACTCTAGCTATGTGTCTTAGATGACCAAACTTGCCTTACTCAGTTTTATTACTGGATGTCGGGTGTCCCGAACTATTAGCAGTTGTTGTTGATGTATGGCTTTTGTGATAATGAGCTGGATGGTCAAATTGGGTGCTGTCCCCCAGGTTGTGCGCTGTGAAGGTAGTTTTAAGAATACCCAGTATTCGCTTGTTAACGCAGTAAGCCACAAACAGAAGCAGTCCGTGAGTGCCCGATAGCACTATAAAGATATACCACAACACATCAGAATTAAAAATGGCAGCCAAAATTCCAAAGATCCAAGAAAAGCCAAACAGCAGGGAAAGTTTGACGTAGACGAATAAGTGATGCTGGTTAGTTTTGTTGGTACTTTCCGACATATTTGGGACACGTCGTATTGCAATGATAGTTAGAAAGAAAAATGTAGCGTTCATAAGCAATATGAGGCCAAGAGGACCAGCAAAGAAAATTCCAATCACGATGGGTTCATTTATAAAACATATTTTGCCGCCATACCCAATTTCATCCCATTCGCTTCTCACCAATGAATACAAAATACAAGCGAATACAACAAGTACAGACGCTGCGAAACACAATCCCCAGTATCTGTAATATCTCGAATGGTTCACACTGGCCACGTTTGACATTGGTCGCAGATTGGCGAACACAGAATGCATGTGGTAAGCAGAAATACCCATCCAAGAGAAAGTGGCTATCCAGAAGAAATGGATGCAAACCGCAAGCACTTTACAGACAGTTTTATTCTCAGTGCGGTTTGAACCAACAAGGAAGATTAGTTGAGCACAAAAAAGATTAAATATAAGTGCCATCATGTTTAGGCCTGGGAGACTTCTTAATTTCGGAATAATGCTGTAGATGATGAAAGTCAGCACTAAACCGATTAGAGATAATGTTATGCAGACCAGGGACACAATCGCCATAGTAAAGTTCATTTGTGGTCCGGATCCTATTGACTGGCCGTTGTTGTTGTCTTGGTTTTCGATTAGGGTTTTGGTGATTTGTGATATAGCCCTTAAGTGAAGTCTAAGTGTCTCGTCACAGAACAGAACATCTGAGTCATTGAGAAAAATGGTTACGTCGGTCAAAGTGACTGAGTTCTCTGTATAATTATAGGTGAAATTTTGTGCTGTTGACATGTCGTACTCCAAGAAAGGATAGTCAAGAGACAGAGAGTAAATTGCAGTATGATTCTTACAATCGAGCTCCCAACAACGACGATACAACAAAGTATAAGACTCAGAATACCCGTTGGATCCAGACATAATGTATCCGTCGAGTTCTTGAGACGATCCACAAAACAATGGACTTGACGTATGAGTAAAGTTTTCCTCCCCATCAAACAAAGTCCAATCTGTGTAAAGAAAATCCAATAGGATTGACTCAAACTCTGCAAGGGGCATTGATGACAAGGAAATTACCTCCCCTGATACGACTATTCTTTGGTACGACAAGGAGATGGGAACATGGTTTATCTCATCTTCTGAGAAATGCGAAGAATCACCGAAAGGGTCTTTAGAGAAAAAGAAACTGCTCAGTTTGTGGACAACGAACGGTTTAAACTCGACCAAAGCAGCTTTCAAATCGTTCACATATTTTTTGTTTTCCATCTGAGGAATATCCGGTGTAGAGTGGTTTGTTAGCTGTAGAAGAGCTGAAAACCTGACACCTAGACCATTTGAAGCTGAGTAAGGTATGATACAGGAGTCGCCATCCAACACTCTAGTTTCTAGACAGCCAATTGACCTACACGTCACCTGAAACGAAGATATGGAAATCATTTGTTAATTTTTGCAGTCAAACATGGTCCTAGAGAAGACGTCCTTTTATTTGGCATAAATAAGTTGGTCTCTTGGATCTCTTATTTATGTGGGATGTAAAAGCTGTGCCAGTTACATAATACAATTCCATGGAATTAAACTCATATATTTATTATGGAGCAAACTTTCCATGCACATATTAGCACCCTTTTCAAGCTAACTGAGAGAACAGATAATTTGACTTTATATATACATAAATATTTCACAAGTTTGTTTGGACGAACCACAGATGGCGTCGAGTCATATACGGACTTTTAACGAACGTGGACGAGTACAAAAACCCAGATTGGATTTACCTGTGTGTGGAAACATTTTAGTATGAATCGAGACGCATGGGATTATTTTTCTTTTGCAGACAACGATAGATAAAATAATTAAAATAATAGAAGTCATTTTCCTCATAAAATTTAATATATTCCATCAATTTCCCTGTTGGTCTACATAGCGTGGCATTCGATCCTTGTTAGACTGCGATTCCCAGCAGATATAAACAAAATAGTTATCCCATTAGTACCAGCGAAAATTTATAATCAGAAAATAGGAACATTTATGAATATAAAATGTTCAATACAAAGATCTGTAAGTATTTTACTAGCTGAGCACACTATGCTTTTGATGCTTTTATTTTTTCTGTATTAATTAAAATCCACGTTAAGGTTACCCATGCGCAAAAACAAATAGCTGAGGCGTATCAAATCTTATTTTCATTAAAAAAAAGGAAAATTAGAGATTTTGTCTGGAAAACATATGCGGTCATATTCAATGATGTGCTTGTAAAAGTCAATACAAACTTTACCATGTCTTTGAAGAACTAATAAGATTTAGTTTCGCAGTTCATTTCATTAAAATGGAGATGTTGTGCATATAACCTTCTCAAAATATACTTAACCTATCCATCAGGTATTTATTTACCTCACAAGTATTTGTGTGTCTCACTAGTTTGATGTTCCGGTGAATAAACATTGGCATACACTTAATAACTATATTGATAATTTATTAATGTAGAACGGATTAAAGTATCTCACGAAAGGAGGGAACCAAACTCTCAACTTTTCAGACTAATAAAACACAACCCCCTCACCATTAGAGGGTCAAACACTTGTCCAGTCAGACAGTCAAGTTGGCCTTTGGTCTTAGATTCCGATGGAAAGTCTTTGGCAGTTACTTGCGGTACAGGATTGAAATCCAGTAATACACTCAAGGGGTATGGGTTTCCTATATCACCAGCTCTTTGGCAGGGCATGGACCGGTCAAGTTCAGCTCCGTTACAAATGGCACAGAAAATATTCTTATAGGCTTTATAAGTAAGGAGGGGTCCGTAGTACTGAACATGGTGATCGTAGAGGTTACAAAGTTCATTTACAGTAGAGTCGTACTCTATCCAATTCCCTGTCTCGTTGCAGTGACTGATAATTTTATCTTGGCATTGTCGAGCCTGAAAACCTTGTGGGGGTTTGGTGTCAATCTCGCAATTTCCCGGGGAGCCAATAATATACCGCCAAAGATCATCCTTAGACTTAATCCGAGTGAGTTTAGTGCCGTCTGTGCATCTCACCTGATGTCGCCAACCTTCATAGTCTGTCTTTCCGTGGCATTGAGAACAAAACATATTTCTGTAGGTGATGTTTTCTAAACGAGTTATAACTGGAGTTGCTTGGTCTTGCAAAGTGTTATCGGGTTCCTCACATTTCTTGACGACATCCTGAGAAACAGTGGTATCATTCGGACAATTGACCACCATCAGAACGCTGGAGAAATTGTCCCATTTAGTCCAAGTTTTGGTCAAGCAGGAAATATGCGGAAACGCAACAGAGGGCACATCGGAGTCATTTACGAGCAGTAGGTCTGGACAGCAGTCTCCGAATATATGACACTGATCATCACATTGGCATTGCGGTTTACATTCAAACGAGCACAATTTAACCCCAGTCAGTAATGTTTTGTCGCAGAAGCCATCTTGGCCACAGACAAAATTTGTAGCGTCCCACACAGAGACTCGATTCGTCTGGTTCGCCTTCAGTTTGTAAATCCGATCAAGCGGTGATGAATCTGGATTTCGTCTAGGCCTCGTGAGTCTAATATTAGGAACGGGTTCCTCAAAGCCACTTCTCAAAATTAAAATATCTTGTTTACTTTCAGTTTGAGGTTCAAATAGTAACCCAAAAATGAAAAATAAGGTCGCGATCGCCAAACCAACATCTGAGCACGCCATCATGGTTAATGCCTTTGAAAGCTTTGAAAAGTTTAACTCCACTTCTAACTTGTGGCCGGTTTACATTGTATCACACACCATAGTCAGCAACCCACTTGAAGATAACGCTCACGGCTGGTACAGGTCATTGAGCGCAGTAAACTACGCATGTATTAATTCTGGTTGGCTTGTAAATTACATTAGAGACTAGCTCTAAACTTATGATTTATTACAGAAGCGCATCCATGTGAATATTGAATGGCTCATTAACTAAGTCTCCTGGATACTCGATCTGAACTGAAATAAGTATTACAAAACATCAGGTTGGGTAAAGTGAATGAAGTGTTGACCTTTTAAGCGAAAGTGGATTATGTTCTCTGTGGGCTTGCGCATTTGTCTCTTTCGACATTTATAAATGTAATGCATAAATGTATATATCAGTTTTGTAAACCTGCTATAGTACATCCTGACTAGTAGGTTGAAAGTGCTTTGATAATTAGTTTGTTTACATTAGCCCATGTGCAATAAAGGTTATCTCATTAGGATCAACCATTATCGTGATGCCGCTCATCATATCAACGGGGACCATTAATTTAACTGTTTTTACCAAAGCCTATTTCCTCATTAGGGGATGCGGTATTTTGACGCCTGTTTACAAAACAAACAGTTTACTATTCCTTTGGGCCCGTACATGTGTTGGACTGCTGGTCTGACTTGCATGTATTGCTACCGCTCCCTGCATCGAGCCACAGGAGGTGAGAGGTTGGGTTGGTGTGGATGTTGTTGTTGGTGGTGGATAGGTGGGAGGGAGAAGGCGGCGAGTGAAATACCCTAGTTTGAGTGCCACGTTTAACACGAGTCAAGCAAACAAATGCAATTCCAACAGTTTTGACGTTAAATACTAAACATAAATGTACAATGTTAAAAGTTTTCGTATGTGCCTTGGTCAATTTTTAACTTCCTGCTCCGCATAAAATGTGAATTTATATATGTCACTGACTGCAACATCAATCAGTGTTCGGGATAAATCTGCCATTGCATGAGGGAACCACCACAATGACAACTGAATGACAATTTGTGTGGTCTCCAGTATATTGTTTGTTCGATATCCTGTTATTCAGTTTCACACGTCTAATTAATGAAGAAATATTAGTCAAGCGTCTTCCGTCTTTTCAGAATTTTAATACTGTGGGAGTGAACGAGTTTATTCAGTACGAAGGTGTTATCCTGAAGCTCATGAGATGGACGAGTTTATTCAGGACGAGAGGTTTTATCCTGGAGCTCAAGAGGTGGACGAGTTTATTCAGGACGAAGGTGTTATCCTGGAGATCATGAGATGGACGAGTTTATTCAGGACGAAGGTGTTATCCTGGAGATTATGAGGTGGGCGAGTTTATTCAGGACGAAGGTGTTATCCTGGAGCTCATGAGGTAGACGAGTTTATTCAGGACGAAGGTGTTATCCTGGCGATCATGTGGTGGACGAGTTTATTCAGGACGAAGGTGTTATCCTGGCAATCATGAGGTGGACGAGTTTATTCAGGACGAAGGTGTTATCCTGGAGATCATGAGGTGGACGAGTTTATTCAGGAGGAGAGGTTTTATCCTGGAGATCATGAGTTGGACGAGTTTATTCAGGACGAGAGGTTTTATCCTGGCAATCATGAGGTAGACGAGTTTATTCAGGAGGAGAGGTTTTATCCTGGCAATCATGAGGTGGACGAGTTTATTCAGGACGAAGGTGTTATTCTGGAGCTGATGAGGTGGACGAGTTTATTCAGGATGAAGTTGTTATCCTGGAGCTCACGAGGTAGACGAGTTTATTCAGGACGAAGATGTTATCCTGGCGATCATGAGGTGGACGAGTTTATTCAGGACGAAGGTGTTATCCTGGAGATATCCTAAGGTGGACGAGTTTATTCAGGACGAAAGTGTTATCCTGGAGATCATGACGTGGACCAGTTTATTCAGGACGAAGGTGTTATCCTGGCGATCATGAGGTGGACGAATTTATTCAGGACGCGGGTGCTATCCTGGAGATCACGAGGTGGACGAGTTTATTCAGGACCAGGGTGTTATCCTGGAGATCGTGAGATGGACGAGTTTATTCAGGACGAAGTTGTTATCCTGGAGCTCATGAGATGGAGCCCTATTTTTAGCCAAAGTTAGAAAAAAAAAATCAGCTGCTGAAAAATTTGATGTTATGTGGGTCAACATTCAATGGAAGATTTTTTTTAAATTTTACATTAAGTAAATTTGTTAGTATTTCTAGAAAAGGAATATCATTGATGTATAGCTGAATGACATCATGGCCTAGTCACGGTGTATTTATACTGCTGTAATTTGATTGGCTACCACCTCCCAATTTACGTCATTTTAGCAAATATTTTTAGTGAACTACGTTAAACGAAATGGTCATTGTTTATGACCAAGCCATGGAGGTAAGACGGCGACGGTTTTAATAAAATTAGAACTTTTTGTGGTTCAAAAGAAAGAAAAAAAATCGCTTGTATTGTTTATGTTAAACTTCGATAAACAATCATGTGGATGTCCGTTGCTTAGTCAAGTGAAATGTAGACAGATCGAAATAAACAATTCTGTAGTCTTCGGCTATAGGCCCATCTTCTCTAGCCAAGGGTTGCTATTCCGAATTCCCCGCATTTCAACCCTTGGCAGATAAGTAATGTGTAATGAGAGTCTCAGCTACGCCATCTGGTGGATAAAATGATCAAAGTTCTAGTTAACTCCCGCGTATTACAGTCAAATTCGCCGCAATTTTCACTACCGAAGTTTTCTAATAACACAACATCTGATTGGATGCGTAGAAATTACTACGCATCCAATCAATTGCTTGAAAGCCGAGTCTCATTATACAGGAATCATCCGCCAAGGGTTGTTATGCAGAATAGCTCGGAATAGTAACCCTTGACTAGAGAAGATGCTATAGGCCCTACTATATAAGTTAGCTATGGTAATGCAACAAACCAGTCCACATTGTGCGTGACATTTTAATATAGAGACAAACACGAGGTGAGTTTTTGAGATTTGATTTTGTTTTATTAGAGGCCGAATCTGGATTTATTTTACTAATTTACTCTTCATGTAATCATCCACGGCAGGCTAACTGTACTAGCTAAATCTATTGTTTGTATCCTCATCAGATTGAGATCATTGACAGTACCGGTACTATAGATAAATTAAACGGATGAAGTTGGAAACACATTCCAAGATCAACCTGGAATGTTTTTTCTTTAATTTTTTTCATTCTAATATTTATCGTGAGTAATTCCCTTTAGCTTTGAATTTATTATGTCGTGTTTAATAAAGTTCAGTATTAATATGCATTGTGTTTAAAAAAAATACATTAAAATTTACAGCGTCTGTGTAATTTTAAGTTCTTGTACACAGGCTATTGTGTGTTTCATAAAATAATCCAATAATGTGTGTGTGGTACACCTGAACTCACTCAGACATGTTACATGCCTAACGCGATCTTAGGCTATATCTCCCAATGGCCTTGTAACAATGTGGAAATACGAATTAAGTAGGCCTGTTATTAAACCACCATTTTCCTCTATAGATAAATGCAGGTTTGAAATTTGACGCTTTACTGCACAACTGCCACGTGTATTTTTAATGATAGTTCTTTTTAAACATCTACACACTCCATTTGATTAAAACCGTCGCGTGTTACTCCCATGAATTGCGTACAGACCATCCGCGTTGAAAAGCTAAATGGTATTTGATCATTACAAAATAGAACTGCAAGAAATAGAACAACGACTGGATTTGGATATTATTTAAACTGTGAACTTGATCATGTTTATAAGTTTTTTTGGAGCACTACTTTCCATCATTATTTTTCCAACTGTCGTTGAATCGGCTTTTCCATTGACCGGGTGATTTATGGGAAAACCCCTGTTGGGACAAGATTATGTGCTCTAATTCGACTCCGATAGCACGATAAAGAATTATAATGTGACAAGGTGAAGACAGCCATATTTTGACCTTGACACGCGAAGGTGAAATACGCGGCAGAACGACTGGCAATTTTCATCCAGTTAA
>JAVFBW010192060.1:0-10260 GCA_034783835.1 Mopalia ciliata
TTGTATTCACCTTTACTAAAATCTTTTTATGTAAAAGTCTAATGTCCCTTCCTCTTTAATAAAATCCTAAAAATTCTTAACTCTTATTTCTCTTTACCTTTACCAGAATCACAACAGCTAAAGTCTAATATCCATGCAACTTTACTTGAATCCTAAAATTAAAGTCTAATTTCCATTCACCTTTACTTGAATCCTAAAATTTAAGTCTAATTTGTATTCACCTTTACTAAAAAAAATTCCTGTGAAAGTCTAATATCCCTTCCCCTTAACTACAATCCTAAAAAAATTAAGTCTAATTTCTCTTTACCTTTACTAGAATCCTAACAGCTAAAGTCTAATTTCCATTCACCTTTACTTGAATCCTAAAACTTCAAAGTCTAATTTCACTTCACCTTCGGTAGAATCCTAACATGCAAAAGTCTAATTTCCATTCACTTTTTGTTGAAGCCTTAACATTTTTAAGTCTAATTTCCACTCACCTTCACTACAATCCTTACATTTTAAAGTCTAATTTCCATTCACCTTTACTAAAATTCTAACATGTTAAAGTGTTATGTCGCTTCACTTTTACTACAATCCTAACATTTTGTAGTCTAATTTCAATTCACCTTTATTACAATCCTAACATTTTGTAGTCTAATTTCAATTCACCTTTACTACAATCCTAACAGTTTACTCTAATTTCCATTCACCTTTACTTGAATCCTAACATTTTGTAGTCTTATTTCCCTTTACTACAATCCTAAAAATTTTAAGTCTTATTTCCCTTTACCTTTACCACAATTCAAACATTTTATAGTCTAATTTCCTTTTACTACAATCCTAAAAGTTTTAAGTCTAATTTCACTTCACCTATACTACAATTCTAACATTTTATAGTCTAATTTCCCTTTACTACAATCCTAAAAATTTTAAGTCTAATTGAACTTCACCTCTACTACGATCCTTACATTCTATAGTGTTGAATTACTGTCAAAGTCTCTCATAAACTTTACAGAAATCGTTAAAGCTACGTAAAGTATTCATATTGCCGTTATTTATGAAAACATGAGATAATGTTTAAATTTGCTTTAAGTCTATGTTAAGGCCGTGCTAAAATTCTCGCCTCATGGTTACTCAGAGTCGCCTGTTTCACTATGTAATTGAATCCATATTGAGGCCTTCGTAAACCTTCCTCCTCCTTTACTTCAAATTTACCAGATCGTTATGTTTATTGAGTTAATTCTGTTTCCACACAGTTGCTATAGATTTTATGCCTTTCAAAGGAGGCTGAACGACCTCTAGAAGTTAATTACATTAAGAGTTTAATTGTTACTGTAAACAAATTAGAGCTGGGAGTTATGGGAAATCATCGATCACATGTTGATCCAGGAAGTAGTTTGTTAATGGAGGAATGTTGCGTCTAAAGATCAAGGTGGACAGCTTTCAATTCACCAGTGAGAGCACATGTGTCATTTTGTACGCTTAAATCGTCTCATAATTTTGTTATTCTGTCAAACGATAACCTTAACATCTCTGCATATTTTAATAACTTACATCGCATATACAAACATGTCCTTTGTCCTTGGCGTGCACTCCGAGAAAGATGATTATGTCAGTGGTATCTGTTCTTCTATATGTCTCTTAAACACACTCTATCAAGCGCATGTTTTCATGGTTTTTGTACAATCTGCACATTCTACTCTTAGACGCGTTATGTCCATATACAATTACGTCATGGTTTTTTTTATATATATATTGCACTCCAAGTAAAATTCTATATTGAAATCTTTGTGTTACATCCTGTCGCGTATGAATCTAAATAAAGACAAGACTGGCGCAAACAACGCCAGTTTGGTCCTGTCATCTGAAGAGGCATCTGACATCTAGTTTGCTGTGGGAGCCGAGTGTTTCCGTACACGCGTTTCTTACACAATGCTTTTGTTCATGTCTAAAGTTTGGGTTGATTGTTGATGAGTGTTCGTGTCAAACGAAACAGGTTATGTTAGGGCATATTCCAACTTCTCTATCCCTGTTATTTCCACCAGAGATGTTCTTGCGGAGAAAGAAAGGCCTTGTCTACTTGTGGATGACGCTGTGGACAGTTATGCGACTCCCTCATGGCGGAACATTGCAACCATCCACGAATTCAGGTGAGGGTATAGAACATTCCAATCATCCAACTCTCTCTTCAGTTAAGTCTATCTACTCAGATAACATACATATTTCTCAATATGAAAAATGGCAACTGGCACAGAACGTGATTGGCTTGAAACTAAAATCCCTAAACTGTACAGAAAGTTGGCGCGATATAAATACTTCCGAATGAAAACCTTAATCAGAGCTTATTTATAAAGTATAACCCGTGAGATATTCATCACTTGGGTGTATTTCACATGATTCATGCTTATTTGTCATAACGTTTCTAACAAGAAAGGAATAATGTGGAGAGTAATCTATTTACTTTGATGAAACCATTCTTTTGACATGTTTCTTTGCCTTAAAAAGAGACACAAAGATGATCCAGAACTCCACTTTTTTATTTGACTTTGACAACAGTTGTGATAAGCACGTGCATTTCTTCAGTTCATCTCATTACCCTCCAGTGGCATTCGAGGAGGAATTGTTAAGTTCCACTTCGTCACTGATTTGTTTTTGGGCAGAAAACCTTTATGCACCAAAAACAAATTAGCATCAAGGGAGACTTTACAGATGTTTTTGTAAAGGTTCAACTCTTTTAACAAAGAGAAATTTATTATTGAGTGAAAATATTGCTGGGTTAAAAGGTGTTATTCTATGGACACTGAGTCAATAGAAGACAAAATACTAGACCTATTCAGACACCGACTAAACGTTTATTCTAACAAAAGTGGTACATCATTAGCCAAAGGTTTGATCTCTTGTAAGCATCTGTTCTAACGCGCTGATCAAAGATAAGAGCGTACGTTAAGAAAAAGGCGTTACGGAAGGCTTGGGTGTTGTTTGATGAAATAAGCCCATTGTGTGCATACAACTCACCCTAAAGCTCTCACAGTCTGTTCACGCGTTTAGCCCCTGATCGTAAAAACCTCTCCTAGATACCACCAAAATCTCCCGAACCACAAAATGTATCCCTCCCTCTATGTAAACCGACATCAAGCAATTTACACCAAATTCTGTTGACCTAATACTGCTGCGTTTATGCATTAAATTCACAAAATGTAATCAGACATTTCAGCCGAATTCACAATGCTGTATCTCGCAAACACTTGGATGCCTTATTAACAATTTATGACCTCGTTGACAGCCGAAGCTGGTCAAAGCTTAGCCACTTGTACGTTCCTTTATTAATTATTGTTGAATTAAAACAGTAAAATTAAATAAAAATAAATAATTTAACTATTTAAAAAACATTCCACATTTTCGAAATGCATCTGTAGTTTTCAAAACTTGTTATGTCTCATACTTCCCACATTATTTCATACCATACCATCGTAGAATCTAAGCCCTATTATCATATTAAAGTTAAACGATTGGAAATCTATGTAAATATTCAAATGGGATAAATATATCAATTACACATTTCTGAGTTACCCTCAAGGTGTTCATTTGTTCTTCCGACAACTGATGTCCGACTTGCAATAATTTGAATTCATTTTATTGACAGTATTGGGCCTTCATGCTATAATATGGTTCACTGCGCGATATGTATTGCGAGTCAATGTAAACCAATTAAATGTAAACGAATATGACATGCTATTGCTATTAACAGTACAAAAAAGGTTAAAAGTTTGCTGATCAGTCGGTACAAAGAAGGTTGAAAGTTTACTGACCAGTCTGTACAAAGAAGGTTGAAAGTTTCCTGACCTGTCGGTACAAAGAAGGTTGAAAGTTTACTGACCAGTCGGTACAAAGAAGGTTGAAAGTTTCCTGACCAGTCGGTACAAAGAAGGTTGAAAGTTTACAGACCAGTAGGTATAAAGAAGGTTGAAAGTTTACAGACCAGTCGGTATAAAGAAGGTTGAAAGTTTACTGACCAGTCTGTACAAAGAAGGTTGAAAGTTTACAGACCAGTCGGTACAAAGAAGATTGAAAGTTTACTGACCAGTCTGTACAAAGAAGGTTGAAAGTTTCCTGACCAGTCGGCTGGTTCACTCAACTCGACTGCTGACTGATCAGCTGTACATATAGTTTGTTATATCTTTTAGATGGATTTAAGATAAGACCACGGAAGGGATTCAAATCCGGACATTGAAACTAATTCGAGCTGAACATGGGAACTGTTAATTTTCCATTTTCTAAGGGTTATATGGGGGAATTTAAGAAGTCTTTGTTTTTTTCTTGCAGGTGTTGATAGGAAATATAAAGTGGTTTGCTACCATACGAACTGGTCACAGTACCGCCAGAAACCAGCCAGATTTTACCCTTATAACATTGATCCTACCATTTGTACTCACATAATATATAGCTTTGCCAAAATAGATTACAGAGGTCAACTAGCCCCTTTAGAATGGAATGACATTGATTACCCACGTAAGTATCATTTTAAGTTTTGAAATGTTCAGGAAGTTCTCATGAATATTTTTCTGTAAGTTTATTTATGATAGCATTCTCCTTTAATCATTTATCAATTCTTTTTGTTTTTATAACGTATGAATTAAATTCACCTGTTGTCAAATTAAAGCTTTTTACTCCAAATGTATTCCTTTTCATCAAACCTTCGTCCTCAATAAAACTTGTCTTACTTCCTTTCGCAGATATGTATAGGCAATTTACCAATCTAAAGAAAAAGAACCCCAAATTACGAACTCTCTTAGCTGTGGGTGGCTGGAATCATGGATCTGCACCCTTCACAACTATGGTCAAGTCCAAAGAAAGTAGACGGTATTTTATAGACCATACAGTTCAGTATTTGAGGGCGCACAAGTTTGATGGCCTTGACTTGGATTGGGAGTACCCGGCAAATAGAGGCAGTCCAGCCGAAGACAAGAACAGATTCGTTGACCTTGTCCGGGTAAGCCGATTTAATCAACAGGGGGCTAAATTCAATTCCTTGGGATTTAATTAAACTCAATAAAAGGTTAATTAAATATACGAATCTAACTACATCTTCATAACTGGGGAAAAGTTACCAATGACATGGTATGTTATCCTTGGAGCGGACGGAAGAGGTTGACAGTTTCTAATTCTCATTTGGTTCTCGTCTCGCTAACGTCAAATCAAAAGGGATTTAACTTTAATGTTTGTAAAATAAATAGCAGCACAATTAGAAATTTAAGGCATTCCACAATGGGAAACATGGTAAGTAAGTATGTTGTACTTCCATTTCCTTTGGCTGCAATTTAAAGACTTTCGAAAATTGTCATTGCTATTGAAATGCACTGTTCTGATTGAGATTGTTTTTGACTGTGGACATTTCACAGTGACATCCCGATGTTGAACACTCAGTTAGGCATGTGTTGTTGGCTGCCTGCTAGGAGGGCTTAACTTTGTCTAATCAACAGGCCATCTGACTGAGAAAGAAAGGCTAATATTTACCCGCATCGCGCACTTTATTTGGCTCAGTTGTTTTCTCACTGAATTGGCCGTGGATCACGGAAGTCTTTATTTATCATACACCTTCAGAGGGACATTTCCTTTTTTCACAAACGCCACTGGCTTTTCTGTCCTAAAAAACGGCTCTCTTTTTACTAACCAGAAGGCTTTATATCTCGAAGTTAAAGGTACAGGCATCAATTTTACTTTAAGCTCCAATTCGACTTGGATCAGTTTACTTTGGTTGAAAAAGCTATTTTTATACCATGTATATATTTTTAGGAACATGTAATTGAACTTTCTATCTGCGAAATTTTATAAAGGAAACCATTAGAAACGAAAGTCCTGAGTCGATTTAAGACAGACAAATATACCTGTATAACTCAGTAGCATGTCGATTTCGTCATTTGGTTAATTTGCTAGATATGATTTCTTTTTTAATTGTTGTTTATAGATTAGCTGGCATAATTTCATTGAGTTGATATAGTCCAGATAATTACATAATTTATCAATACTGTTCATGTAATATCGGTAAAAACTGAAAATGGAACAATATCGCAGTTTCATACAAACCATAACATTAATCCAGTTTTTTAATTTGAACTATTATAATATACTTCTACCTAGTCTTTTTCTTTCGAACTAATACTCAAAATAATAAATCTACCTGCTTTTGATGATATTCTACATAACAACACACTATATTATCATGCGTTTAATTATAAGCATAAAGCAATGATCCAGGGGGAATCGTTTCCTTGACAAATTGTGTTCGTGGATTTATCCTCTCCTCCAAATGTATAGAAATTATTGGATAAAACTATTATCAAAAAAAATGTTCAAAGACTAAGTGTGGTGAATTTTTCCTGATAATCATGTAGTGTATTTATATGGTCTCCTTTATTTTGGAGGCCAATATCAGAGAGAAGATTATTTAGGTACAAAATTGTACTTATAACTTTTCTAACATTCAAGATTATTCAACTAAAATTGACTTAGTTGTAAATGATGCTGCATATACACATGTGTTACGGAGGACAGCCGACAACCATGCAACATTGACCGACAATACATGTTATATCGAGAACATACTTCCAGCCGCAGTATTTCAATCGTTGCTGCAAATGATTTATTTATATATAAGGATTTTTACAAATTCTTTTCATTTGATGAATACAAAGTAAGAAATTATACAATAAATGTTTTTGTAATGAGAAACGTAACAACAGTCTTACATTAGATTGTTAAGTGCAAGCTTCTCGTGTGTCGTATTTTCGCTATCCTTACTCTCCTTCGCTTTGTGGAGTCAAACCGGAAATCAGCTCCTCTCTTTTAATCTTATATAAACAGGAGTTAAACCACAGGCCACCTTTATTGCAATAAAAATTCGTTGTGTGTGAGTCGGTGGAATTAGCAGTTGCATAGCAATTAAATAATTTTCTGTCTATTTCCGTTCATTTATTTTTTTATACCATTGCTGTTGTGTTTGATATCTTTATTTAAGGACGATCGTTGTGAGTGCTAATACGCGATGAATTTCTAAATCCAAAATAAATGCTTCGCGATTATCATTTCCGTGTGTTTATTTACATAGGAATTAAGAGAAGCCTTTGAAGATGAAGCTATCGAGAAAAAACAAGAGCGATTGTTGTTGTCTGCTGCCGTGGGGTGTGGTTTTAAAATAATAGATTCTGCATACGATGTTAAACGTCTCGCCAGGTAAGTTTTAATAAACCTCAGAATTTCGATTGTTAATATATGTCATCATTGTCTTTAGACAAACAAATACATCGCCATTCAATATTCAAATAACACATGTATTTATTGCGTTATAGGATTTTAATTACAGAGTTGACTACCTATACCTGGGTATTGGATTCTTGATATTTTTGTTATTGTACTTATTAAGCTACATTAACCACTCAACCATGAGATAAAATTAGGGATAAAAATGAAACCTTAAGCAAACACCAGCGGCATTGTGACAAGAAATCAAAATATGATTTGCAATAAAATGCGTTGTGAACGTGGAGCTTATCAGTCAAACACATATCATACAATAATACGAAAATCTCGTGTGTGCTTCTGAAATTTCAAACACAGGTATGGATGTCTAGACATCATAAGCATTATTAGGGGTATGCATTTGCCTGCATATGTTTATCACGAACAATAGTTCATTAGCAGCCAAATGTTTTGATTCTCTATTACATCCGATGAGCGTGATGCCGATGGGTTCAGAGTGTTTGCTGACAATTCTCACCACAATAGAATGTGCCTCACGAGCGTCGTCACTTGGGCACGGCGCAGTCTGTGTTTCCCCCTCAAACTCCCAGGGCACATCATCGGCCTTGTCTCCGTCACGGGTTGTTTGTAGAAAAGTAGCCCCTTACAGAAACAGCCTTATGTATTGCAAGATTTTAGTTAGATTGTGGGCGTGATTTTCAAGGAAGCCAAACTGAAACTGTCAGGAAAACCGTTTTGTCCAAGGAAGACACCAACTTTTTAAACACGTCACCAAATAGGCTGCTCTTTTCCGACAGAGAAAAGATCGAACTTACGTGAAACGATTCTTTCGATGTTAGGCTTCCTATTTGTCAGGAAGTTGTTACTATTGTAACAGATGTCATGTATCAGGACAAAGACGATGCTATCTTATAAGTCTGGGCCCTATTAAACATGCATTTCAATCCATCAGAAATTGTGAATTTCACCTCATTTATAGCAAAAGCGTCATAAGTAGCCAGCTGCTATAACGTATTGGGTGTATGACCAATTACATATCAAATGCCACATTCAAACAGTAATATTCAAGCATGTTATAAATAAAATTACTTTTATCCATATATGTGTATATCCCACTTGTGCATTGTCCCCTCCATCACACATTTTCCCAGATTGTGTTTTATTCAACATCTACCTCAGAGCCGTATTCTCGTCTTAGTCTAAGTCTAAATGGATAAGGACTTACAACCATGATGGCTTTGTTTAAAATGAAAATGTAATAACTAATTTACCATATGAAAGACAAATATAAACCCCTTGCCCGCTATGTCAAAGGGCTACAAGCCCTTTAATCGTCTAAGTGAATCGACGAAATTTAAAAAAAAATATTTAAACACCCAAACAAAGTCTGATGATGTCGGTCATTAACACTACCTTTTCGCCCCTGTACCGAGAGCTGTATGTGGGTCTTAAAGCACTGTTTAGTGTGACCAAAGAGACTTCTGAAGCGGAAATCAGGGTATTATCGGGTCCAGTCAGTGATGGCACGGATGTCCATTTCCTCACAGCTCTATAATACGCATGCCTAAATAGCAGATATATTTCTGAGTTTGGAATCAACCCTTAATAGCCTGTTCAAAAGAGGAGCTTTTACATAAATACACGGTGTTGTGGTAAGCGGCGGTATCTCATTGCGGGAAGGTGTGGGGGTCGTCCGGTAAACCTTGTGACATCCACACCGATTTACGTCTTGCACATCAACTTTTGGTTTCTTTCATGGGTGAATTAGTTCTATGTAATTATTTACATACATGCTAGTTATCCGTATCGATATTCACATATGTTTAAGATGTTAATTTGACGATGTCACATACGATTGTGTACGTTTGCTTACAATGTATTTATAGCATTTTGTGCGTTGGCATGCTTTGGTGTCTATCATTTACGTAACACCTTTACACCAAGAAAATCTCACTAGAAGTGCCAAATGTAGGCGAAGTAACAGATGACAATATTTAAGCGCAATGATGAGACGAGATCAGTAGAACACGGATTAAACTGGTTATCTTCCCAACACTTCCAGATCAACACGTAGGGATTATTACTGATTAGGATTAAGAGCAGCTTAAACAAATTACACGGCCGAACAATCTCTAATAATCCCTCACAAAGACCACAAGGGCGTTGCTCAGGTTTATACGTACATTTCAGATCTATAACGATTTTATGATCGTCTTTGTCTCCGATACGATTTGTTTTTAGAAAAGTAACCCCTCCCAGAGACAGCTTTATGTACCATAACATTCTAGATTGAAGATCGGCGTGCTTCTCATATAAGCCACACTGGAAGCGTCAACGAAACAGTTTCCTTCTAGGAAGATACTTACCTGTTTCCAACCAGATACGCTGCTCTTTTCCGCCAAGGCAATGCCACATTATTACGATGAACTCAATGTAAAGTGGCATCATATGGACTATGCTTCATATCCATCTGGAAGCAGTGTCTGTTTCGATACATATGATGTAACAGTACAAAGACGAAGCTTGTATTTATAGCATCAGTGCTTATGATTAAAGCACCCAAATGCCGCAGCCTTGTTTCCTATAAATGAATCACGTATAACTAGATATATAACGATGGCCACATTCTAACAATAATATTTCAATCATGCAAATATTAAAGTGACTGATATCCGGATATTTCCATTGCCCAGTTTACTAGCGTTCACTGCGTTGCAATATAATTCTTCTTCAAAGAAAATACAGCGGAACTATCAGTTTTTTTCAAACAATGGCTTCAGCTAATTTTTATAAGTCCATTCTCTTCACACCAGTTATTTTTTCTGGATATTTTAACAAACTAATTTTAATAGCGTCAATAATAGGAAAAAAATGAAAGATTAAATGCCACAGCCTAATTATTGAACAATGTTTAGCATAAATTACAAGGGTATATAAGAATTCGAGACTCCCTTTCCTGTGAGCCTCTGTAGCTCAGTCGGTAGACTATTGGGCCTGTAACCCAAAATTCCCGGGTTCGAA
>JAVFBW010192071.1:0-10260 GCA_034783835.1 Mopalia ciliata
CTTTTCGTGATGTGTCCACTGTTAAGTAAAGTTCTATTTGAATTTCTCACTCGAGTTGGCCAATTTTTTCACAAATAAATTTGAAAACCGTCATAAGAAAAGTTTAGGTGAGTAAGTACTAGCAGAAGTCTATGGTACTAGTCATTGTATTCAGTGTATCTAAAAAAAAAGTCAGATACAAATCCGAGATATGTTTTAAGAGGCTGGCGATAGCGGCGGTCTTTTTCCGTCCTTCACCAAGGGTTAAATTTGACGGGAAGCTAAGGCGGGGGAATTATATAGCTCTATATATTGAGTTAACTGGACCCCTGCTGTCTGTGTTACAACTCGACTTGCGCGGAATTTTAAATAAGCCTATATAGTGTGTTTAATGCTTATATCATTGCTGCGAACTTTAATAACCGCTTTGTATGATATGAACAAAGTTTTATTTTGCCGGACTGAAAGCAATTTACATAAACCTCCTAATTCTAATCATTTTTGGATGGAACACTATATATATTTTGGCTGAAATTTTAATTTGTTGGAATTCTAGCTTATTACAAGTTTAATTCCGTCACCAGAATTTGCTGGAACTTAAAGCTGTCGAATTTCAAATTACATGGAAATCAAATTTTCTGTAACTCTAATTTCCATGAACCTGAGACCGCTTCACTATGAATCCCTACACACCCAATTTGAATTAACTTTGCCAGAACTATATGGTAACTCTGGACCGCTAAAATGAATACAGGTGTCAGAGCTATAGGCCTATGTATTACAACTCAAAGTTCTAAAAAACAAAATTTGAAACTATATGTGATGACGGCTTATCATAAATCTAATTTCTAATTGCCGTTTATTATAACAAAATAATTTGAAATTTTCAAATGGATTTGTGATACCATATAAATCAGTTGTTTTACCTGTTTGAGTGAAATTATAATTTAACACCATTCTATTTTCCATATATTTTCGGAAATCAGAATTCAGGAATGTTTGTCTAATGTTGTGATATATCACAACTTTTATACTTGAGCATCTACTATCTCTATCCGTAATCGCGAAAAACCCTGCTTGCTTTTTTGATCAACTGTTTGATAAAAGTCTCTTATCAGCTGCTGCGCCTTCTAAAGTAACTTAAACTTTCTGTTTTTATTCCCATATACTTATTCTCAAAATACCTATACTGTTAAGATTCTCATTTCTAACAACTTAACCGCTTATCAGTAATTTTAATTTATCTGTACAAATAATAACAACTAATATTTAAAATCTACAAACATTATACGAGTGTATACGTGGATGGACCTCCAATTATATATATTTTTTTTTATAGATTATTTCTATTAAATTATTATTATTTTCAATACTTGATCAAATTTATACAGGTGTTACACACCTGTGTGCCCTTCATGATCGTTATACGTATATGCTGTATACATAAATAAATAAATAAATAAATAGTCGAAGGTCTTCTGTTTGAGAAATATGTATTGCTACTAAAGTCATCCTATGCAAATAACTATAGCAACCACGATAAGACAAGGGTATCGTTTTCCTCTCCTGACTTGCTTCACAGTCATCAGTTTTGTTTTAAAACAAGATCCTACCTGTCCTTTAGTCGTAAAAGGAAATCCCCACATGAGAGCCTCGTGTGTGAGTCACTTCCTGAAACTCTCCGTGACTCGTTGATAAAAATAAGGCAAAACATCTATGCGCAGGAGACTTAAATCAAAGGAGGTCAAGTTTCAGCCAATCAAATTCCTGTACAGGTGCTTCGCCGCGTCTTGGGAAAGTGGTACGGAGTTGTTTTAGGGTCACTTTGCATAGGTATGATTTCAAGAAAGTTATTTCACGACTAAATTTCTCAGCTGTGGCGATCAAAAAGTAGAAGTTCGTGTCAAACTTTACATTGAATTTTAAGCCATTATAAATCCTGCTTGTATGAAATGACGCCCACCTTTTGAGTGTCACACTGTAAGTTTTTATGAATCAAAATGGCGTCGAGGGACTAAGTAACTTTCTTTTTGACAGGTGTTTTAGTGCCGACAACTGATTGCCCAATTTGTTACGGGGAGCTGGCCTGTAACTTTTTGATATGCAGTTTTCTTTGATTCATTGGTGTCATGTTGACTATCTGAGTGCATAAACTTATAAGCTTATACCAAACAAAATAATATCGTGGATGTGTTCATGTTGAAAGTTGCACATCTTCATGATCTTGTGAAACTAGTTAAAGTTGTTACGTCGATTTATTAGATGTTGCTAATTTATGATTTGTGTATCACGATTTCTTGAGTTCGTCTTAATTTCAGGCTTATCTTGTTACGACATTTGAGCGATTATTCTAACGCATCGCACGATTTTTTTTCTGTGGTTACTCATGAATGCAAGACACTTCTGATTTTTGCCCTATATCTGCTGTTACAGCTTTAAAATAATAATTTCAATAAACCTTAAAATGATGCTTATAGCTCAAAATGGTTGGCAGTTTTCAACAGATGGAGGTAAAATAATGATCTCATGAGGTCATAACCTGGTGAATATTTAGAGCGTGATGAATATATGCAAAGTTCATTTAGTAACGGCTGTCAGAGAGGTTTCACATGATTCATCCCGTGTCACTGCAACTAACTTTCCTATATAGGAATCATTGTGTTGAAACCAATCTACATGAGCCCCTAATTATGCACTTGCTTTAGTTTCTCTCAACTGGAATACACTGTATTTCGTTATTTCTCTTTTTTCGAGTTCTGAAGAACGTCCAACAACACAAGTTAAGTTCATGGAAAGGTTTTTTGAAGCAACAGATTAGGACAATAATTTAAAACTCCATGCTACCTTCACTGTAAATGAACAAGTACTTGTAACACTCATAGCTTGGACAGCAGCACAGTCATGTGATACTTCATGCAGACAAAGTCGTTTTGGAAAGCGTAAAGCATATATTTTTAACAGCGCACTTCTATTTGTAGTATCAATGACATCCTTCAGTAGGGTCTCGGAAGAACGACTATTTTTGATGTTTGACATCTGATAAATACTTCTGGGCAGTAATACTAAATAGCACTAACATCCTAACAAAAACATTTAAACATTTCATATAATGCAAAAAGTATGGGTTGACACAATTGCGTCATTTGTACAAAACGGGTATGTTTTAGCAAGACAATCAGAAAATACGAAACCCTGTCTACAAATAATGAAAGGACCTTACAATTGGCAAAATAGCGATAACAAATTAAAAGTGGGGTTTTCAAAAATTGGGGGATGCATTAAATGTATTTACGTGTTTGTAAGGTGTTAAATTAGTCTTAAGTGTATAAGTGTAAACTATCAACAATACTCTGTAAAAGGGGAAGGTGATATTTCTGCAGTTCATTTGACGTCACTAACCACCCCAATAACTTATATCGTACATAGGCTGGTGAACAACTGACTTTCTGAATAATATACAATTGGTTTAAAATGTTCAAAGGATGAAAGTTACAAGAGGAAATCTAAAATAAGGTAACAGTTTCGTGAGAACAAAGCTCCCAGTCTAGTAAATACAGACCAATCCACACAAACTAGTGTTGACTTGTTATTTAGTGACGTCAGCAATAGTCATCAATTTACAACGTGTTGATTGAAGTCCATAGTTAACATTACTTGTGGCGAGACTGTCGATTAAAGTGAAGCCCCAGCTGATTTATAGTTTCACTCTATTGGGAATAGTTTCTTCCCCAGTTATTGACATGAGTTTTCTAACAATCTGACTTGGCGTCGTTTCCAAGAGAAATATAAAAAAAGAGTGTCCGTGAGATCAACTATCACACAAATTTTGAGCACACTGTGTGACCATAAAAAAAATGGGTCGGGGTGACCAAGTTCTTCTAACAGTGCAGTCAGTATAGTCAGCTGATTCCCTGGTCTGTAAGAGGCTATCACTTTATCACTTTATTTACCACAGAGAAATAATAATAAATCTCAGCCTATGTTGACCTAAAGTTTTGATGAAGAGTTCCTTACTTCATCTAGCACTGTTTTATCCTAGCTAATTTAATCCAAGATTTCTTGTCGTTTCGGCCTCCCAATGTAAACAAGACAGCGTCGTCTGATCATTTTTGTATATTGGGACATGCACGAATCAACCATTATCGTAAATTTTAAGTCAGACTGGCCTAGTACATTCATTAGTAATGTGGATGATGACTAAAATAACAGTCCAGAAAAGGTCATTTATAATGATCGGTTCCGTTTTGAGATTTTTGCCCCATTTTACCAGATTTGTTTAAAATGCTCTCCAAACATCGTAAAGGCAGGCTGATCTCAAGTGGCATCGATTTTGATGGTAATAACGCCATTGGATATGGGCATTATGGTGAAGGTGCTTTCTAAAGACGCCTTCTCTCACGATACGATTTGTAGTAACGATTTCTGGGGATTCCCCTCGATTGTCGAGTTTTGATTGGCCCACTGTTTTGCGCTGTTTTTTCGACAAATCAAAATGACGCAAACAAGGAAGACCCCCTGAAGTCGTAAATAACTAACGTACTAACTAACTAACTACTTACTAACTAACGTACTAACTAACTAACGTACTAACTAACCAACGTACTAACTAACAAACAAACTGAATGAATGAATAAAAAATAGATAAATAAAAAATTCAATAAATAAATAAGACAACCTCAACAGTTCTCAATAGGCAAAGGATTGCAAGTATTTCATTTGATGGTATAACCATTTAAATCAATATGCAAATGAATATATTATTTTAAAATAGCACTTTCTGTTAATTAAGCTTTACTCCGAATTATTATTGTTAGATATGAAACATATTCTCATAAAGTAAATGATGCAGGTTATTTCTAATTCAAACTTGTCATCTGTCAATAAAGTCAATACACGCCCAGCTATCTGACTGTTATTAGAGGAATCTGACTGGCGTCTTAATGGATGTGGGTGTACTAGCTGACTTAACGTATGAGTAAGCGATAGATATGTATTCGAAATCAATACACGTCAAGTCTTTCCGTCTATAGATATTGACCTCGGTAGCAGATGGTTGACCGCATAAAGCATTTATACATAGCTATTATTATTATATCTACAGGACTAATATAAAGTTATTTTGATAAATTTGTATTCGTTTTCTTCTGAATGGAAACCAAGCTAGATATATGTTTATCTGATCGGTCGGTATATGTATCAATTTCACCGATCAATATAACCACAAAGAAGTTCTCAAATACACTGCCTACATCATTGCATTTGTCATTCAATCGATGAAATTACGCTATGTACTTTTTTATCGGATGAACAGATAAACTAAGTCCGCATTGGGTAGAGATTTCACAGTTTTCATAATGTTTAGAGGCCAGAACATAATGTTTAGAGACCAGAACGTATTGCTTAGAGACCAGCACATAATGTTGAGAGACCAGAACATAATGTGTCGAAACTAGTACAAAATATTTAGAGACGGAATATAATGTTTAGAGACCAGAATAAGGGACTAGAATATAAGTTTCAGGGAACAAAACATAATGTGTAGAGACAAGAATATAATGCTTAGAGGCAACAACATACTGTTAAGAGACCAGAACATAATGTTTAGGGACCAGAACATAATGTTTAGGGGCCAGAATATAATGTTTAGAGACCAGAATAAAATGTGTAGAGACTAGAACATAATATTTAGAGACCCGAATATAATGTTTTGAGACCGAAATATAATTTTTAGAGACCAGAATATAATATTAAGGGACTAGACTATAATTTTTAAGGACCAGAACATAATGTTTAGAGACCAGAAGATAATGTGTAGGGACCAGAGCATAATGTTCACGAAATGGAACATAATGTTTAGAGACCAGAATATAATATTAAGGGAACAGAACATAATGTGAAGAGACAAGAATATAATGTTTAGATACCAGAATATAATGTTTAGAGACCAGGACGTAATGTTTAGGGACCAGAGCATAATGTTTATGAACGGAACATAATATAAGGTGTAGAGACCAGAACATAATATTTATGGCCCACAACATAATGTTTAGGGATTAGAACACAACGTTAAGGGACCAGAAAATTCCGCTTGAGGACCAGAACATACTGTTTATGGATCAGCACATAATGTTAAGGCCCAAAGCATAACGTTTACGGACCAAAACATAACGTTTAAAGACCAGAACATAACGTTTAAGGACCAGAACATAATGTTTAGGGACCAGACCATAACGTTTAGGGATCAGAACAAAATGTTTAGAGACCAGGACATATATTGTTTAGGGGCCATAACATAAATTTGCCTATGCTGAAGCCAAATTAAATTATTTTGATTTATTTGTGTGTGGGGAATAGGGTGCATACACTGGTACATAGGCTTCCAGTGAACAAAATGTACGAGTGTGGTGCATACATTTACCATGACTGAGCGTAGTGATGATACCAGAGAAACAAGAATCTCGCGAGGTAAAGCCGGTTGTAATGCGCAGAAATATTATTGACCATTTGTTACGGTTACTGATCAGCCGAGAAATAAAGATGAACAGTTGAGGCCTTGAGTTGCATTTACCGTACACTAGATACTAATTTACTTTCTCAATTTCGAGCGTTTTATGGAATCTCCAATACGTGTATGCCGGCACAGGTTACCCGGATATTAAAAGTTAAGATATGCATATGAAAGGATTCTCCAGTAACTAAACATTCATAGGAGCACGAGACAACACTATTGTGAAGACATATTAACCCTGGCTTCTTGGCTCTCACATTGTTTTACAGAGTTATCACGTGCTCGTACTTCTTTAACAGTTTTATGCATCTTCGGGACTAACCGATTAAAGGTTTTTCTAACGCAAGACGAATATTATTTCGCATGCTCATGTAACATTTGATCGGAGTATCTTTTGCAATAACATTTATGGTGCTTATGGAATATGTCTGGGATTTTTTTTAAATGTTCGTTTATACTATAATAAGCCATTACGTTTTATATATGCCGCAATACTCAAAATGTAATCTATTTAATTTGAGATTTGAAACAAGATTTCCAGAAAGAGATTTAAAAAAGATCTCATATTGTTGTTGAATGTGAGATCCAATATAGCATAGAGAAGATCAAGCTGATATTCAAAATATGGTAATCAACTTTTGAATCCAATTGCGTTTCAGAGAACCGGATGTTATCAAAGAAAACATGATTTAAGATAAGCGGTTCCTGGAAATTAGTGTTGGAAACGTGAGTATTGTGCCTTTGACTGGAATACAAACTTCTTGTTGACTGATTACTTTAACGGAAAGACATGCATTGATGCAAAGTGACAGATGCATCAGTACTTCCTTGCTGCATGGCAGGTGTTGAGAACTGTGACTGCCCTTTATATCAGGCAACAATTGACCTTAAAGGAAAATGTGTTAAATTTACGTTAATTTTTTCTTCATCTGATTCGAGATTTCGCTAAAATCTCTGTTATTATGATTCCAAGAGTACCAGGGATTTGCACCAAACATAAGAAAGCATTACCCAGGTACAGTTATATAAGGTATTTTGGAATATGTAGACTTCGGTATTTGTAGCATTCTGTGTCGCTTTGTTTGGTAAACAAGAAACAATTTCCACAAATAATATGTAAACACTAATAAAAAATAAGGGGGTATATTTTTATCAAACTAAATCCACAAATTGGAAAGTTTCAAAATAAATAAGAGATCGTCAAGGCTATTAAGCTCATAAGTACAAGCTAATTAAAAGTCTGTTGTTGGTGTTGTTGTTATTTAGTTGGTTTTTGGCCGCTTCCCGTGTATGGGTTGCACAGACTGTAAAGCTATGATATATACACTTGGTTTGAAACGAATTTTATTCCCAATGCAATATAACTTCAACGGGGAACATGAAGCCGATCTGTGATGTATTGGTATTACATGCTGTGATTGTCCTGTCTTGTCTTCGTTTGTTGTCAGTGGTGTCTCCTACACACGCTGGCATGGTACACAATTTTATGAGTGAAATAGCCTTGAGTACGGCGTTTAATCTCTATCAAATAAACAAAGAAAAACAAAAAAAAAAAGTCTCGCACCAAAAAATGGTCACATGTAGACCTATGCAAGTTTGTTTAGGACGCACTGCTTGTGAGCAAAAAAAAAAAAAAAGAATAGAACGGTTTCAGTTTTATTGTTACGGATAGGCTTATCAAGTTATTACCCATTTTTAACAATGGGCTTTGTTTCTATTTCAATGCTTTGTTAAGCCCGATCAGTTTTTATTTGCTTTTGTTGTCTTCTATGTTGAGCAGTTTTTTCTTCCGTGAAGAAAAACTCGCCAAAATAAGGGACAATAACGTGTTTTGGGGGTGGTTACTAGGGTTCTTGGTAGGGATATATGGCCGTTGTTGTACGACGTCACGTCACAATTGAGTTTCTTTGTGACGTTAAGAATTAAAGCCTGGCTTAACTTTTGAACAACCCAGCCATGGTGAAAGTGTCCCTACATTTAGAAGACTCGGCAGGCAGTAGATCAAGGTATCCGTCATTGCAGCCTCAAAAATAACTGATTCCCTTTGCTGTTGGAGTTGTGCCACTTTATTAACCTGTGTACGCCAGTTCAGACATCAGTGATACTCACAAATGTAAGCCTATGTGAACAGAACGTTATGGTTAAAGGTTGCTTTTTTATTAATCTATCAGTGCATATCGCTTGCGGCTACTTTTATTCAATTTTTTTTTACTGTATTGGTATCGAAATATTTATTAACAGGATGGCGTCTTCTGATACCCTCGTGTAATGGGAAAGTGTACGAGTCAGCCTTCAAAGGAAATGACGAGTCCGGCGTTCATTGAGCTCACCGTTGTGTTTGGCTTTATTCCATGTCTGTAGCATACTGCTAAATACTGTTAAACAAAATAAATAGCTACATTTGTAGCATCCCATACTCCGAATACACATCCATTTAGACCCTTAGGGACATTCTTATCGATCACAAACTGTATATTTATATTAATGGTGCTGTCTACATGTGTAAGGAACTCTTGCAATATTAAGTGGCTAACCATTTACCATTATTAGTATAAACACGGAGGGTTAATATTTGGCTGGAGGCGACAACTGGGAGAACAGATGTCAGTAAGCCTTGTCCGATTGGACAGGGCGGTGTGTGATGTCATTCTCTGTCATTCACCGGGTGACAGCTGGACGAGGTTTTTTTTAGGCGTAATGGTATCGCCCAGTCACTGTTCGGATATGACGTTGTTTGACGTCATTCTAGGTATACATAGATGATCGAGTTAAGAAGATCATTTTGTTCTCGCAAGTGTTGCTCGCTTAGGTCCTGTCGCAAATAGCCCCATCTTCCCAACATAATATACAGGGAACTTGTCAGCGTACAAGTTTGCTACTTTGACAGTTTCATTACTTTACTCATTTTTTTATCTGTTCATATAAAACTCCACAGGTACAAGACCCATTAACGGAGCTAGAAAAACGCTATATACAACACAGTGAAGATGTACATACATAAAAGTCAAGTGAAATAAAACAATAAATAGGTGGTAAAAAAAAAGTCCCTGCTCTAACACCGAAAAGTTCTCTATTAATATATGAATCGTATACCGCTTTCATTGAAAAATGTGTTTTTACAAATAAATTAACTATTGTTTTAATACTACCCTTTGGTTCATCGCATTAAATGAAATGCACATAGGTAGCCATGATGTGCACATCGATTGAACATTAATTGTTTCATACGTAATGAGAGTGCCTATCTCTGCTTCTGTTATATAAGAAGAAGCGTTAAACATAAATTGATTTATTAATTATTGCATTCATAATGAGAGTGCCTACTTCTGCTTCTTCTGTTCTATGAGCCGAAGCATTACATATATATTGATTTATTAATTATTTCATACATAAATAAAGCGCATATCTGTTTGACTGGCATATAGCTGTCAGCATTAAGCTGTTCAGAGAGCCCTGCTCACCAGTACAGTGATTGCTAGATTCATTCACAATTCAAGATTGTTGTCAGGACGAGCTCGTGAGTCTGTCCGTTGCCATAGTGACCCGGACTACTTTCCCTACTACAATATTAATGAATTGTTACGCAAATCTGCGTCTCATCGATCTTAATAGATACTGAGATTTTAAAAGAGATATACGCCAGGAAATAATAAGCCATACATCTCTGGATGAAATATATCCAGTAAGCGCATAATGATGTTGTGGGGGGGGGGGGGGGGGGGGGGGGGGGGGGGGGGGGGGGGGGGGGGGGGGGGGGGGGGGGGGGGGGGGGG
>JAVFBW010192082.1:0-10259 GCA_034783835.1 Mopalia ciliata
GTCGACAACAAACAAGCGTGGCGACACTGTCATTTACTCGTCTGGGATGATGACCGGACTCGTTAATTTGAGTCCGGTTATTTATTATTTCAAATAATATACGTTTGAGAGGACATCAGACCTTTTATTAGAAGCGGGCCAGTGAATGTCCGTTCCTTTTTCAGGTTTGATATGGTATCACAGGTTTATAAGCAAAATATTTTCGTATTTTTAAAAAAAAATTCGGTAGCTTTGTACAAAATAAGGTTATACTAATGATTGGACTGAATCGAAATAGTATCGAGTGCTCAAAATTCTCAGACCGTTTTCGCTAGCTTCCATTTTCTGATCGAGATTACGCATTCCACTCTTACCTGGACCCGGTCTTGCGCGATATGATATAGAGCCTTCCAGCCAACATTGTGATGCTGGGCCAATCTTGGCCTAATAACGTCAAATAAATAGGGTAATTTTTGATGAGCCGATTTCGCGACTGCGTCGGCGTGCATTTGCCTTGTACAGTGTGTAGCAGGTATTTAACCCAGCATTCAGCAAGAATAAGTAAAAAAACTGGTCCATCATTGGCATGACTGAATAGGGTCTTTCCTGACAATGCCGCTGAATTTCTTTATTCCATTCCAATGAAGCCTTTTCATCAATTTAAAACGTGGAAGATTTAGTCTGCGGTTACGTAATACATACGGGCTTCTATGTGACAGGACAGGGAGACTAGACTTTTGAATAAATGTAACCTTTGAAACTATTATCTGTCACAATATGTTTACATGTCTTTTGTTTACTACCATGTCGAAGCAAACAGCTGTTAAGCGGATGAGGGTGTGACTTAATTAATACAGTTAAAATGGGGTATATGAAGTTAAACAGAGCTAAACAGATACGTAGAACTATACGGCAAGATACTCTAATAGTTAGCCAGTATATAAAATAACGTAAACTGATTACGTTGAGATCGCAACCAAATGATTTCATTTTGCAAGCCCTGAATAGATATGAAACATTTTATTTTACAAGTTAAACATACAAAAAAATAAACAAATAAATTTAATTGGACTGGGTATGACTGCTAATCTGAGTCTCCAGGACTCGAATGATTCCGTCCTCAATTTCTATCTGCATTCAGCGGCCATTACGCTATCTCTCTCTCTTCCTTGGCATCTTCTGTCTAAAAACGCCAATTGCTCTCTACATAAATGCTTTTTCGCAATAATTAACCTCATCAATTTGAAGAGAGTAGCTTTGTATTGCTGGTCATGTCGTAATGTCTCGCAGAAAAATTGTGATGTAAAAACCAAGCATTATCAGTTGCTATATTGGTGCGTCGGATTATTTTCAATTTTGTTTGTATATTTAACGTTTTCCAAGTGGTTTCATTTGCATGTTTTTTTTTCTGCTCTCGTTTTGTCTAGTAAGCTATTGTTATAGGTAGATCCCGATAAGCTTAATATATGTACAGGTAACCATTAACTAAATTGGCAAGTACATTCAGACAAGCAATACACGAAAGTGATTAAAAACAGATAATCATTTGAAAAATATTTCATTTTTTCCGTCTGTAGATGTTGTTGTTGTTTATCATTCCCAGAGCATGGGGAACAGGAAGCTTATCTGTTTGTGGTGTCTGTATTGCGTCCTGTATTTGTCCCGTCCTATCTTTGTTTGTTGCCAGTGGGGTCGAGGGTGGTTTCCTTCACCCATTGGGCTGCCGGGGCACGTCGTCATATAAGTGAAATACCCCAATCTAAAAAACAAACAATCAAACGATGTGTTGTACATAACATGATGATAATCAATCCACGAAGGCAAATCTTACCTATCAGTCGGGTGTAGTGCGAAACCATGTACTTTGAGATAATATAGGACAGTGTTACGATAACAGATAAAACAATCTTACACAATGTAAAAAATAGGCAAAAATATCAAACCATTTCGGGATACTGCTTTGAGCAGACGACCAGTAGTCCATGTGCTTCTACCCATCAAATCCATACTCAATATTGGCCCAAATTCTGTTTGCCAGAATTGATGTTAGGCATCAGTTCAATGCTGGGCCAGCTCCATCAAACCAGCATTAATTGGCCATTATCGTTTATATCTGATACAAAGCATGGAATCCTCGACATTGGACCAGTACGGTAATTATCCAATACTGACTGGTTAACGTTTCCCTGAAAAACAAAATAACTACTCTCTATACTGGGCGGATGCTGCACCAGTACAGACTTTGCGTTTTCGGTACGTCGGAATTGTCTTAATGATGCCAATATTGGTCCAAAACCGTAATGTTTGCTGGGTTATTATTCGTCACGGTTATATGTTTGTATATGGAATGACGGCAAACTGAATGTTTTGTTGGAATAAGATTGTCTTACGTTTTAACTACTAACATTGCGGTGGGTTCATAATAATGGAACGTAGTGGGACAGATTCTAAGTTCCATCGCTCAAAATGAACCCTCAGATGTCCGACTGAGTCACATGATGTAGCTCCAGCAATCGCGGAGTTGGATAATACGAGGTTTCCTGTCGGTTTCCACCGTAATTAGGAAAGAAACAGTATGATGTGGACAATCCATATAGTCATATAGTGAAATACTCTTGAGTTCGATGTTAAACACCAATCAACCAATCAATCAATCAATCAATCAATCAATTAGTCGACCCTGACAGATCGAGTTTCCGGGGTCAAGTTATAACCATTGCCTCATAGGCTACACTCGCAATGTTGGCTTCGCCCCACTTATGTTAATCCAGTTTGTTTCGCTAAAAAAAACAAAACAAAAAAAAACGAAAATAATTGTTTGTATATCCATGATGGCTCGTTTTATTTAGGACTACAAGGGTATGGGAATCTAAATTTATTTCTTTTTTTCTACTCAAAGTTTGTGGAGTTTACAACAGTCACATTTACTTTAAATTTCCAATCAAATTTAAGTGAGTTTTAGGCTGCTAAAATTCCTTTAACTTTCCAATCACATTTTAGAGAGTTTATGGCAATTACATGGAATTGAAATTCCCAATCAAATGTTAAGGAGTTTTCGGCAGCTACATTAACCTCAAATTTTCAATCAAATTTTAGGAACGGTACGGCAGCAGTTTTGCGGCTGCCTATTTGACATGCAAGAGTTGTCGTTCGCTTCTACCGTCAACACCAATAAGCCCATAGCCGGGAACGTGTGACTGTGTATGTAATAAACGTGTTGGCTCACTCCACCGGTGTGCATCACACCTGCTGTATGTATATATAGGCTATAGCGTAGCAGTAGGTCCTGTCAGGAAAACATGAACTCCTCGACGAATGCAAGTTAGTGTTCTATCAATGTGTGAGACGAAAGTTGCTGGACAAGTAACGTTTACAGTTGCGGTGTCAAATGGCATCTCAGCCGTTGGTAAGTACTTTGACTATTTAGAAATTACAGGTAAATACGATGTTTAAAATAATCTGGTCCATCATTGTTATCATATAGGGAGAGAATGTTGAAGAGAGGGAAACAGCCTAAAACTCTCTCCAATCTCTATTTGCACAGAAATTGGATGTCTCAGATCTGTGTTTGCAGCGAAATGGGATTTATATTTACAGATTGTTTTAAAAATATTTTTAATCAACACTTTTCACAGAAATCCGTTGTTTAAAGCGAAACATGTACATGTAAGTTAAATGTAATTTGCGCGGCTGATCGATGAATCGACAAAACACCAGGTAGACCTAGTAATAAGTGTTACCTGTATACATGTATACATGCTGGAGCTATAGTATTCTCTATTGAAAACCCTAATGACTCGAGTGACCATTCATAACAGAGGCATTACGCAGTCGTGGTGTGCATTATATCTGTCTTGTTTTCACACCCATGTGGTGAAGTCAAGCTTATGTGAAAAATGTAGAGCCATATCTATGACGTAAATCGTATTTGAGAAATTAAGAACCTCATGTTGTGACGTAAGTATATCATATTTGATAAATTGAGAACCACATGTTGTGACGTAAATCATATTTGAGAAATTAGGGGCCACATACATGTTGTGACGGAAATCGTATTTGAGATATTAAGAACCACGTGTTGTGACGGAAATCGTATTTGAGATATTAAGAACCACGTGTTGTGACGTAAATCATATTTGATAAACTGTTGTGAAGTTCAGTTGTACTACCGTATTATATCGGCTAATGCGTGTGACATTACCACCATAATTAACAACAGAATCTGCTTTCTATTTGGCCAGATACAAGTCTTCTGTTTTATTCACTCCAATCTGTAATTTAGCTCTTGTTTGGGTTGATTCGAAATTCTAATACAACAAACAAATAAAGTAGATTTGATATAGATCGAGCATGAACGTAAACATGGAGGTTACAACAACAAAGACACAGCCATTTATTTACAGGAGTATGTTGTTGTGTTTATGACTTGGTGTGTAACAAGACCATAGCATACCATGTGCTCTGAACGTGCTGTGTACCGTATATTCACCATAATAGTAAAAGCTGCATTGCGCCAACTCGCGTGTAATACATAACCTCTATTGATATGAGGTCATAGTAACTGGCCACTTGGATTTGATTGATTGATTGGGGTTTAACACCTTCCTAATGTTACGTCACTCACATGACTGCGTGCCAACTTAATGAGCGAAGGAAACTACCATCGCGCCACTGGCAACAAACAAAGACAAAAACGGTTAAATACAGGACAAATCCAGGACGTAGAACAAAGACATGAACAGTGGATCGGCTTCATATTACCCCTTGGCTTTGAGAGCACGTACCAGGGTGTCGGACAGCTCCCCGATCCCAACCCTCCGCCAAGACAATTAGACGACCATATACTAAAATAATATCCAGTTTTACTCTGACTTACTCCCTCTTTGCCTTTTGTTTTATAGCCACAATTTGCCATTTGACAGGGCCCTCCGACTATGGTAATCCTGGTCGTCTCTTTGCTTGGCGCTGGATGACCAATCTCCAAAGGAGCCTTCGTAGCGTTGAGTTGGCGTGACACGTTTTTATACGTATATGACCTAGCCTTGTCCATTTCACACTGTTCCTTGCTTAAATACGTTGGACAACCGGTAGGAACCTCGTAAATACCACTTCCGCGGTTCCGGAGCCACATTTCGTGACTCTGTCCTCCACCTCATGCACTTTTGAGTATGATTGTAAACCCTGATCAACAAACACACCTATACTTCATGATTGGCAGGAGAACTAGAACCCTTGGGCGATACATCGAATTAGTATAAATAAGTAGACACGATTACCCCTTAATTACTGCGGAGGGCCCAGTTTGCATATACTGCAATTAACTCAGAAGTAGGAAAATGTTTCAGATAACTGTAGTTCAGGTAGTGTGTGAATAGAATTTGTACTCTTATGATGATATGTTCAAAACTTTTAACGGATATTCATCACTTAATTCAACTCGATGTCTTTTTTGGCCGAAGTCTTCGCACATGTAAGCGGGCGGTTAGAGAGAGCTTCAAAGTTGCCCTGGTGCTCTCAGAGCTAAAGGGGAACAGGAGGCCGATGTTTTTGTGGTGTCTGTATTGCGTACTGTTGTCGTCCTGTAATTTGTCCCCTAAATAAATCTCAGAGGAAATTGTCTGAACGATTGTCGCTGTTGTAAATTTCGCCTGACAAAATGTCTCTTGAGTAAATTTCGCTGGACAAATTGTTGCCGGGCCACATTTTGCTGGAGTAAATGTGGTGGGACCAAATGTCGATGGAGTAACTGCAAAGTGGTTATATTATGACATAAGTTGGCTGGAGTAGTAGATTTCACCCACCTCCCCTGCCCCCTCGAGCTTATGTGTTAAACATTTCTAGATAACGCAATCAACCATACCACATAACTGACCAGGTATCTTATATCTGTAGGCTTTTACACGAATCAGTTTTTATAAACACCATATTCAGTGTTTCAAAAAATGCTTCCAAAAATGTGAGAAAACAACCCCGACATATCCTATAGTATACGATTGTCATTCAATAAAACCCGAATGATAAAGTGGATGTCTCAAATCAGTGTTTGCAGCGAAATTGGATCTATATTATATCTGTATTTTTTGGACATGAATCAGTTTTTATAAATACCATTTTCAGTGTTTCAAAAAATGCTTCAATAAATGTGAGAAAAGCACCCTGACATACCCTACACGTCATTGCCATTGAATAAAACCCCGAATATTAAAGTTTATGGATAGCAAACCTATGCCCCATTTTGCTGTCTCCATTTTTGTATAAGTTGAATATATCACATATTGATGGATTTGAATGTAAACAGTCAGCTGTTAACTTAACATATATAACTGTAGGTGTGATGAATTGATCACTTGGTGCATATGTAGTTCAGGGGGCTTAACACGGCTTTCAAATAATTGGAAAGCTGTTGCTGCTCGAGTCGATAACAATAACGATCTGTAACTCAACCACAATAGCAGATATGTAACTGGTGTGACCATGCTAACATTAATTGACCCAGTCGCCTGGAAAAAGGGTCTTCGGACCAAAATGATAACTATCCCTAGAGATTTTCTGACTTTAGGCAATGATGATCCAAAGTGAATGTAAAAAGTGTTTTTTGTAATTTTTCCAAAATGTGCAAGCCCGATTTTGCCACGGCTGAAAGTTGTGATCCTGCTATACGATAACGAGAATCCTACTTCCTCCACGGCCGAACGTTGTGATCATGCTACGTTAACGAGATATAAACCTTGTGATCAGGCTACCTTAACGGGAATCCTACTTCTTCCACCGCCGGCCCCGTGAGGGAGCGGCTGGGCCATGGCCCTGCAGAATACTCCCTCAGCTTCCTTGGTCGATCGTAAGAGTCGAGAAAAGAGGTTGCTTTCTGTTGCCCTGTTGTTCGCAGAGCTAAATTTCTCCTGCACCATTAAAAGAATATTAATATACTTGTTTGCTGTAAATAGAATATACTTGAGACCTTCATCCATGAAATTTGAATAAAAAATCTGTAATGGTGATGTGAGTTCTAGCAGTAATTGGCTGTGTAAACATTTAGAACCTACATGGTATTCCCCTGTACTCTAGTATGAACCACTTTCCTTCATTTCTGGCCTTGCTGTTTTGATCAAACTTGCAAATTGTTCTCTCCCAAAACCACTTGATAACCTTCCTCCATTCCATGCCACTATTAGGCTTGATCACAATTATCAATTTTCTTGGGAAAGCTCTGAAATCTAATGATCCTTTAATGTTAAAGTGACGTGACATAAAGCACACACGATTTGAAGTAGCATTTTGTTTCCTCCCTGCACAAGAGAGCATTGTGTGAGTTTGTTGTAAATTACCAGTTACTTTTACATACACAGTGTGGGAAATATGCTAATTGTTAGTCTTATACATGGCTTTTTTTAAGAAAAATGTTAAAAGATATCCATTTGTTTGGTCTGGAGCTACAGGATGTTTAAAACGATGCATTCATATGGTAATTTAAAAGGACCAGCTTATGATTTCTTAATAAGTTATTGTCAGTTACATATACTTCCAAGAAATGCTTGAAGGAAGTTTCTATGCCATGATGATGACAGAGTTCAATGTGGATTCCTTTTCTGGACACTTACTTTGATATCTGGACACTTTTAACAAATTGAATTCTGCTTGCATTGTATCACTGTTTCTTGTCAGTGGTACCAATAGTGCTGCTTGCTAGTATGAGTAAAGGTATCTCAAAGATGGGGCCAGCAGCCGTGGCTTAGTAGTAGCGAGTGCGCTTAATAAACTGAAACTTCTTCAATGTACGGTTCACCAGGTTGAATGCGCCTGTCGACCATCAGGTATATGAGCGAGTCACATGTTGTGACTCCAGCAACCGTGGGGGTGGTTTTTACAAGGTTTCCTCTAGGTTTTCTACAATTATGTCTTCATAAAAGTGAAATACCCTTGAGTACAACGTTAAACCTCAATCAAAATAACAAAGATGACTTTAAACTGCCATCGAACAAACATGTAGTGATAGTCAGTACTGGCAAGCAATGACAAGCTCCTGAAGTGCAGGTTGATGGGACTTCCTGTTGCCCTGGGGCCAGTTGTTTATCAAACTTGCACTAGTCTAACAGCCAGTTAGATGACTTTGCGTCACAACGAGATGGACCTCATGTCATAATAGAAATTCATTGTTACGCAATGTCCTCTAATGAACCGTTAACTTAACTGAGCTTTGAGCAACCGGCCCCGGGTGCTTTTGGAACTAATGGGCAAAATGAAGATGATCTGTCACTGGCATCTTACAACAGAGCTTTATTTCATCCATTCTTGATTGGACTCGCACATTGTCATATGAGTGAAATAACCTTAATCTAATCAAAAATCCTAATCAAATAAACAAACATGTACCCATTGGGCTGGTACACACGTAATTTTGGCCATATTATGCACCTTACAAGTGAAATAATATTAAACATGGTGTTGAACCCCAACACCAACCCACCGACCCAACTCGACAACCGAGGCAAGGAGCAGTCTGTAGTCATCTGAGTCAAATACCCTTGAGTACAATGTTAAAACCCAATCAGACAAACAAACAAACTTCACTTTATGTTGCATTACATTATATCATATGAAGACCACAGGGCAAAGACTGTAGTCATAAAATGTAAATTTTGCAATTTACCCCCTTAGCTATGATCTCAGATCAGAAACCTTTCCTCACTCATACTGTTGTGCCGGTAAACGACGGTAGTCCTTAAATAGCAATGTCTGAAAATAATATACCCCTTTTAAAATTACAGACTGTTAAAACTAAAATTCTGATTTTCGGCCAATCGTTCTTATGTTTTGTGATATTTGAGCCTGGCATGACAGACCAACAGACTAGTCTATGAATCTGTCAATATTTCATATGTTTTCAGTTGGTCAGCCGAAACCAGTGCAACCGCCACCAAGCCAGCCCGAGCCGGATTTGGTACATGCAGAGGTTGAGATCAACTATGCTGAAATTGACGGACTTTGTGACACTGATGAGGAAGATCAGGACCTTGCGGCAGAGGTCAAGAAACGGTCCCGAGTAGAATTTAGCCGCTCTCCAATTAAGGTGAGGGATGTCTTGCTTAGAAGTCTTGCGTTTGTCACAGGGTTCATGACACTCCTTGAAACTCTTGTAGTTACTTGGGAAAAGAGAATCAGTTTTACAGAACTGGAATTTCCTGAAAACCATTTCTCTGCTTGAAAACTCCTGGAATTTGAATATAAGTGTTCAAAAAATTAATCAGGTCTGAGTGGTTAAGGTGGTAGATGGTTGACTTGTAATGCTGGCGATTCACGGCCTGAGCTAAATGTTATTCCAAAATAACAAAAAAACTGTTATTCATTTTCTTAAAAAAAAACATAAAAATCAATATGATTATAGATGTCAATTAAGCAGTTCCCACAAATTCTTGCAAATCTACAATTGAGTTATTCCTTGAAGATCTTGAAAATGTATGACAGTTCCTGAAAATAAATCATTTAATTTGAATGATAAAAGTGTCTGGGAAAATTTTGCTGCATTTTCCTACCAATCAAGGCCCTTTTGCTTAGGACAGTTAGTTTAAGAAGTTGCAATGCTGTCTTTACTTAGCACTATAAAGAGAGATTATCTATCCAGCATTTTGAAAACACTTCACATTGTGTGGTGCCTGCGGACGTTGCTCAGTGGTAGTTTGTACGCTTACTAAACTAAACCTGCTTCAATGTACATTTTGTTGGATCGAGTCCGCTTGTCGACCATCAGGTATATGAGCGAGTCACATGTTGTGGCTCCGACAATCTCAGGGGTGATTTTTACAAGATTTTCTCCTGGTTTTCCACTGTAATAAGGCTAGGTGCAGTGTGAATCGGACAATCCATCGTCCTATATGTGAAATGCCTGTAAGATATATTGTGCTGTTGTTTAGCGAATGGGACTGTGTCGATGGGGAGAGCTTACCCAGATTTATTACGCTCTTGTTAACAAACTGGGGTTGACGTAGAAACTTTATCTAGGTAACAAGATTTATTCTGTATTCTCATCTTGTGATTGACATGTCTTGCCATGGGATTGATAGTACTTTCTTTCACCAGTTAGGCTGGCATGATGTCATGTTAGCTAGATAGAGACATTGCCCAAATATATGGGTTTTCTGCTAATCTGGGACCTCTTCAGATGAGGTTTCCCAGATATACATGTATGGTTCTCTTATTAATCTGGGTCCCGTGAGGGAGCGGGTGGGCCATGGCCTTGCAGAATACTCCCTCGGCTTCCTCAGTCGATCGTAAGAGGCGAGAAA
>JAVFBW010192093.1:0-10259 GCA_034783835.1 Mopalia ciliata
CCGACTATAGTTTACAATTAGCGATTATCTCGGCGGGTGTGTAAAACAGTTAGAATAACGTTATGACTCGATTCCTTGCCGTTTACCCTCCAGCGTTCGAGCTTCAGATCAACTCAATGCTGGCTGTCTTTTACAGCTACAGATTGTCCCCAATTATTCTAGATTCGAGGAGGTTAACACGTCTTGACAGAATCAGACAGTCTATGGCGACTTACAGCTTTCTTCTGTCACTGTCGAACAGACATCTTGCATAACGTTTGTTCAAAACTATTTTTATCATTGGTTTTTATCTTGATAAGAAGAGGATTTCATTTCCGGCGCGGCAGACAGTCTGGCACGGACTTGTCCCTGTTCTAAAATACTTATTGTAAAAAGGCAAGCAGAAAGAACTCCTCGATGATTCTTTTTATGTTTTATAATTTCATTTTGACTGACAGTCTCATATAACTCATTCTGTGCACAACGGACTTTCAAATAGTTTTGGTGTGAAAACCCTATAGTCGCTTCTGTATTCAGACCTGTCTTGGCGCTTTTGTCTGATGAAAAATGCGAGATATGACTCAATATTTCAAGGTTAACATAAGTGAATACACACAGATCAATTTTACCGTCTGATGGGTGCCAGTTGATTCCAGAGTTAATAACCTGTACATTTTACAGCATAAATAATGGCCCACATTTCAATGGTTTGCCAATACATGCTGCATGTCGGGATGCGATATCTTCCAAAACAGAACGGCATAGATAACTAATTCGCAAGTGAAATTTAATTTTAACCTGAAACAAAAGAAATACTCACTGATATAGAGCATTTTTTTAACCAATGTGGAAGAAACAAGTAAAATATACCATTTAGGAAAATCCATTGCATTATACATTTATTATAAAACATACTAAAGGAAAGCAGATTGCGAAAAGTGCACGGCTGCCAACGTTCAATCACACGGTTCAAAAGAGAAGTTTCATTGTAATACTCCATTCTGAATACAGAAGAATATATATCATCTGATGCTAAATAATAAATTATAAAGCGATATAATAAACTACAATGACATTAAGCGCTTATATATCAAATATCACTTGTATCTTATATTGGAATAAGGTATGCCTTAACTAACGATGGGTTAAAATACATCTTCTAATTATACATTAAATATATACACCACCTGATACTGTGGTTTATCAAACACCGTTCAGTAGCCGTTCTTTTTGACCAGTTTTTCACGGAATTTTTATTGTTAATATAACTTTAATTCACTATACAATAAAGTAACCGACCAGTAATATAACCGTTATTGCATAAGACTAGCCTACGGCAAATCATTGATTGGTGTTTTACGCCGTGCTTAATGGTATTTGACTTATATGACGGCGGTGTATTCCGACAATAATTGACACTAGTACAACCACGATGTGAAGCATTTCCATACTGTTGGCAAATTCATCTTCCTCCAGTGCTAAGTAAAGACTGTGGTGCTACTCTTCAAACATACTACCCTTAGCCTGAGGGCTGTAAATTATTGGGCCCTTCCATTTAATACTGGAGAGGACTTCCGGCACAATTGTTCTAATAAAGGTTAGTCGTTGATTACAGCATAGTTCATCAATAGTGGGTAAGAGATATACCTCTTCAAGTATGATAGGGCATCATGAAATATCAGATTTAATTCAATGGTTGCCTAGCGTAACCGGCCCCTGTACTGTAATGGACGTTCCATTTCAATATTTACAAGAACAAACACCTGTAAATTGGCATACCTGTAAGGCCGATCGGTTATCAGCATATGTGTATGTCATAATGTATTTTGACAACCCATCTATATATCATTAACACCGACACGTATAATGATATCCAAAAAAAGTATCCAGGCGTTTGGTTGGGGTTTTCACCGTACCCACGACTTACATGGTGTCGTACATAAGAAAGGTATGGGTGATTGCAACTACAATCGACTTTACAGGTACGATAAAAGACAAGCGAATAACAATAGCATGGTGCGGTGAAATAAGTAAGCAAATGTACAATGCAATTCATAACAAACAAGTTAATTTCTGCCTCCGACCTTCGCTTACAGAGCAATAAAACAAAATAAGCTTTCGTCCCCCACCGCTATCTCAGGGTAATAACCATCCTTGTTGCTGACAATAACAATACATAACTATTCGACCAACATTTTACTCCGTCATCGTGCCTTGTTGAATTGTTATTTTAACCAATCAAATCGGTTACAAATTACATATTAAAACATAAACTACAGTTTTAATTATTATCAAAAGAATAACTCTTATCAGCTATTCCACGGTAACATTTAATTTCAAATTGATAGAGATCTACATGCCTTTAACGTTTGTGACTACAACCAGTCCAATTCACATCATTAACTTTTATAATCTGTAAGAACAGAAATTTCTTTGAAAATTTACAATTACCACTAAGAAACAGCAGGTAGTATACTAACCTACCGAATAGTACCGATAAGAAACTCATAGCCAGATCGCAAGAAGGCTAATACTAAATGTCCATTGAATGGAACCTCGATCAAAGTTTACTCTGTCAGACCGACTCTTCAGTATAAAAGCGGTTCTACATATGTCTTAATTAAGTTAAAGCGGAGGGCATCTCCTCATTCGACTGTAATCCCGGCATTTGATACTATATATATATATACATATTGCGAAAACCAACAGAGAAACCAGGATATGTTTGGTCAATTCAGGCTTGTTTTCGCTGAGGTTGATCGGAGGCTTGGGTCGGATCCTGAGCGAGTGAACTGGCCACTTCTGAAAATCAGAATTCAAACATTACAACAGCTTTAAGCAATTGCGAGCTTCTTTAATCTAATTATAATAAGATGATCCTACATAGTGAGTTCCATTCTTCCCATTACAATAGCATGCTCATAAAAAGTGAGTTTATTTCATCTTTTTGTAATAAAGTGTTGTCCCATTTGTTAAGGTTCATTCGTTAAGGTTTACTCCACTGTTTCGCCCATGGATAAAATAGTCGCGACTTTTGAAGATAACGTATACTAAGCTGATTTATATACATTTGTGAAGCAGCTTCCCTAAACAAATTATTGAAATAATAGGGACCATTTTGGCAATCAAGCTTTCGGAAAACTTTAATTCCATTTCCAACATATGCCTTCAATATCTTGAAAATGGAATAAAAATTTTCGGAAACCTTGATTGCCAAAATGTGTAAGTTATTTGTCGTTATTATTTGAATAAGCTGATTTACCTGCAATGTCTGGCTGCTTCATATCGCTAAGGATTGAAGCAATAAAGAAACGAACTTTTGGGATACAGTTGTTTATCATTTGGAACATAAAACCAGCGAGTCACCCATGGGTCAATCAGATTGTTACCTTATAAATTTAGTTCATGTCACCTAGATTTTATGTGTTTTGTCTGCTTACACAATAAGCAGATGAACAGTATAAAGTTGTGATAAGAACGGTTACATCGGGAGTAAACAACAGTTGGCGGATATACTAATCCACAAATTTCCACCTGTTTGCGGCACACCTTGGAACCATGGTGGAGCTCTTAGGGGACCATGGCCTGGGGAGGATTGGAAGCGGATTTGTCTGCTGAAGAGGAATGGTCGGCGACAGAACGAGCAGCGATTACCATCTGCCAACTACTAACCAATGGTAATTTAGAACAGGGCTGTTTGATGCTACACTTTGATAGATAGTGATCCAGTACGAGGTGTTGGTCGACTCCAAGCCCCCATATAGGGCCCAAATCTGTCCCCTAAGGAATCATACAGATCGCCATAATCTATCTGATCAAAACTATCATCGCTTCCCCAAGCTATCATTCAACGGCCGCGCAACCGTTTTGTGGAAGACTGATAGCTTGCTGGAGGGCACGGTCTTCAGTTTGGCAGCTCTAAACACCCAGGACAATGTTATTTGGCTGACAGAACATGCAAGGAGATGGACTAGAGAGCGGCTGTACGGGACATTCACATTGCCCCGGGATATATACTTCTCCTGGTCGCCAGTACACGCCATGTTGTGCAATAATACAGCCCTCTTTGTTCTGTCAAAGAACCCCCCAAAAAAGACATAGCAACACGTCATGAGCGGTCTTTGTCTCGTGGGACTAGATTCAGACAGACAATAAAGAAAGTGTTCTACCTGCCTCAAAGACACAAAAAGTCATGTTGAGAACTGCAATAGTGACAGATTGCTATAAGCCACACACTAACATCGTCTCTGAATCAGACAAATACGGACAACCCCACAACATGTGAAAAAAGTCGGTTAATATTTCAAAATGGGCGATATAACATCAATACAAGCAGATTTCACCAATTTTCTGACATAAACTGTTGATAGTCTCACAAACTACCATCCAAATTGGATACGTCAACTAATAATCAAACAGAATTTCGTCAGTAGAAAGTTAAAAAAACAGACTAAAATATTTCCTGCATCAGTCTTCAATAAAGAGGGATATGAGATTTTGTCACCATCTAGCTTTTTAACGCCGGCTGAACGGAAGGGATGGAGGTAAGCTCGCTTCCGGTTTTAATCAAATGATTTGAATCAAATGGTGCATATTATCTTACCCAGGACTAGTCTCCCTACTCCCCGAGCGGGACTTCTTTCTGACCACGTGACCTGCAGGTGGGGGCATCAACCGGGCGTCTTGAGAAGGTAGCTGCAACTGGACACAAACAGAACATGGGGTTAATGACAAAGATCCACGTACTAAAACATTACAATTTTCTTCCAGGATATACTTTCCAAAAAAGTAAACTCATATTGTCTGCAATAAAGCTTGGTTTAAGAGAGAGCTACCAGTCTCGTGGTGTTCACGGAGCTAAAGGAAAACAAGGGTTCGAGCGTTTGTAGATTCTATATTTTTGTGTCTTATGATCGTCTTAGTTTGTTTCTAGTAGTGGTTCCTTCACCACATCGCCTTGCACAAATTGGTATTAGTGAAACAAATTTGACCACAGAGAAATCAAGTCATTTCAAGTCCCAGGACACTTTGCTTTCTGGACACATGGTGAAATTCGCTGATAATATCCTTTAATTAGAAATGCCTTTTATCCCAATGGCTATATGCTGTAGTCGTGGTTTAAATTCAAATTGACAAGAAGTAAACATTAAATAAACCATAAGCGGACTTCTATCAGACATTTTATATCAGATACTATTCATTACATTCGATGGACTAGTTTAACAGAAACTACAGATCTGCCTCCTTCCACCCGTTAATACAAAAAAGGCTTCTAGCTTTGACACTAATGTGTGAGTTTGCTTGGCTTTTCTTTTCAAAATCTCAAAGACATAGTCCATAAACAAAGATAACTCTACACCAAACGTTTGTTAATGTGTGCGTTTGCTCCCGTTTGGCATTCATGTAAGAACCCGATTGAGATCGGTAACTGTCAACGTGCATGGGATTGTGTTGCTGTTTACAGTTAGCTCTAATTGCACGTTTTATTCTTGACAGTACAATGTCAATGTTAGTCTGACATTGTCACAATAACACTGTACCATATAGGTGTGCTGACATGTCTTAACACTATATGATTACAAACAAATTCCTTGCTTTATGTGCACTCAAAAAACATCCTCAGATCGTTATCTACACTGAATGGATAACAGTGTATTTAGTACGAGGTATAGGGGAGGGACAGGGCGTTTGACTTCTGCCCAGGTGAATAATCTAAGGGGCGGGATAGGTGCTTATTAAGGCATGGTATGGGACGGCTAGATCCGTCTGATACCCGTAAATGGTTATCAATACCATTCAGACTTAGGTAAACAAAAAACTAGGTATCAATTGCAGTGAACAAAACGAGAAGACAGCATCTGTAGGAGGGTTTGTGGGAGAACAGCTCAATTTGACAACCGTATAATCACAGTAACTGAACCGAAGCCACCCAGATCTTACCCAATAATTGATAAATTATAGTGTAGAAGGCTTTACAAAAAGCTGACAAGAAAAAAACGAACTTAAGATAATTTATACGGACTTCAATGTGAACCTTTTGAATCGGGAGTCAAATGACATGTGAGTTTTCGTGTTGGGTGTTCCTGTAGTCTATGCTTATATAGCCCGCACTGGTCCTTCAACATTATAACTAACACACGGGTTTATTGTCTTGAAATAAATAAACAAAATAGTCTGTTCAGTGTTCAATCCGGACAAAAGCCGAAGTATATACATGTCATGCTCACGGTTGAGACTCAGCAATTAAATATCATTAAAAATATGTGCAAAGAGGAGTTTGGTTAAATGTGGTCGTCGTCCTTAAGGACAATCACAAGACAGGACAATCACAAGACAGGACAATCTCAAGACCGGGCAATCACAAGACAGGACACTCACAAGAACAAACAAATCACAAACAAATCCGTTTCGTGTCGCTCTTATCCCAGAAAAAAAGCAAGCTCACTCCAAACTCCTGCTACAAAGTTATGTATTATTTCCTATAATAAAACGTAGGCATAGTACCGCAGGTTATGATTGTGAGAAAATAATCATTATGGTCCATTCTAAAACGATAAACGCGATTATATTCCTTTTCCTTTTTAATTCAATTTGTCCATAAATTAGCATACACTTAAACATTATCTCAAATAAGCGGATTGCTCTGAACAGTAAATTATAGTTAGGCTAACCCGTGTTGGCCACACGTTTTTTATATTCCTGCACTTACTGATCCTTTTCTGCGGACTTGTGGCGATGGTCTGCCGCTGTTAGGTGGGGTTATCCGGGGGTCGAACACATCACCCTCACCTTCAGACCCTTCCCAACTTTTTCTGATGGTAGATTGTCCTTTAATCCCGAACTGTGAACTCATAAATGACGACAGGGCTTTAGAGCGACTCTTTCTGAAAGATGCCGATCTCAAGAACGACTCGCTGATTGCTGAAAGAAATTACCAAAATAGACAATAAACAATGAGAAGAACTAAATACTAGTATTCTAGTATTGAAAGGTTGCATGCATAGTGTTTCTTTAAAACTAATTAATTAAAATTGATGAATCATTTCATGCTCTATTTCAACTTCCAGAGACAAGTTTCAAAATAGAGCTTTATCTCGAATCGTTATGGGTAACCTAATGGAAATATCTGTTATTGGCGAATACATTAACAAAACAAAAGCGTCTCCCCACAACAGTTATCTTAGCCTATACAATTGCTTTGAATGCCAACAACGCAAAACATGTATAAAATACTAATGTTATATACAAACATTTTTTTTAATTTAAAAAAATTATTCAAATGATTCGAAGAAAAAAAAAATAATGTTTTAATTAAAAAAAAAAAAAAAATCAGAGGGACAATGAATTACCAGTCGCTTCAACAGCTGTATACTTCCAGGCCTATTAAATAACTAACCACCTTACGTGGTTCTACATATATCAAATTTAATAAATCTACAAAATATTACAGAATTATTTATTAGTTAAATACTGAAATAATGGCTAGGGTTACGATTGGTGCTCCAGCCTACCTTTACTTGCCACTATATACATTCATAGACTCTACATAATTCTAGGCTGATTAGCTACAATAATGGCCCCCAGAAACCCATATCTCTTGGCGTAAACTGTCTGCACGTTCCAAGGGTCATTGGGTGAAACAGTAAGTAATTAACCGATATCGACCCACACTTTGCTGTTTCGCTCACAGCGAGTGATGTGAATGTTTTAAGAATTAAAGTGAGAAGTTTCAGATATTCGTTTGAAGTTAGTCTTCATGGGAACCCCCGAATATGAAGTGGTTAAAAGAAGCATGTTGTTCAGTCACTCAACTATCAAAACAATTCACCGTCAGCTACCTGCTAGATGGCTAATTCGTTAAAATGTTTGTGGAAAATATACACACCGCGAAAATCACTATACGGGATTCCCGAGCTTCCAAACACCGTTAGTCATCACGACCAGGGAAAATAAATACGCATTATACGGGTAGCTAGTTGTTCGGGATGCGTTAAATTTACGGTTCAGGAAAGACACAGCCACCTGAAACCGCTAGTAATATGACAAGAACATCTTCGTTGTATTTCGGTGGCACATCCATTGTCATTCTATAGATTCACAAAGATGTCAACAGTTTTGTTTAAACATATTGAAACAGGATTGATTGGTCGAGTGTTTTAGCCAAATTCAGCGTCTTAAGACCTATAAACTTTGAACCCAAGCCAAGAGCTGAGTTGATGCCAAATTTTGTGGAATACAAAAAACATATTGTACAAATGCATTGTTACCTTTCGAAAACCAACTAATAGACTGTTGTCGTCTGATCACCGGTTTTTGAACAGCACCGGTTTTCGAAAAATTCATTATTTTTACTTGTTTTTCTGTAAAAACTTTTATACAATATTAAAATGTAAGAACCGTATTGGTGAATAACTTGGTGAATACAGCAATAACTTGTTGAATACAGCAATAGCTTGGTGAATGCAGCAATAACTTGGTGAATACAGCATTGGTGAATACAGCAATAACTTCGGGAATACAGCAATAACTTGGTGAATACAGCATTGGTGAATACATCAATAACTTGGTGAATACAGCAATAACTTGGTGAATACAGCAATAACTTGGTGTGAATAAACCATCTCCAGAGTTATTTTTCAAGGTTAATAAAGACGCTTTTAAATCAGAAACAGATCTTTCTTTAGTATTCGAAAACCAGTGATCGGAGCTAGTAAAATTAATCGCATTAAACCATATAGGTCAATAGGTTATTATCGTTTTATTTGTTTGATTTGTGGTTTATCGCCATTCTAAATATAATCATATTTATTTCACTCATATGAACCTTCTCTATGGCACCAATGAACCACAAGACAACCCCCAAGACGTATTACAAAGACACCGGTTTGGTGATGCCACTTGGCTCTGTGTGCATGAAGGCACAAATGAAGTACATGGACTGACAAAACGGACTATAGAAACTTCTGAGAGTTGTGACTTTGGTCTATTAAAACCGACTAAGTTGGTCAACATTAGCTCTGGACGACTAGAAATTATGTACCCAATACTTGTAATGTCAGACCCCTCAATGAATATAATCTAGCTACATTTGCACTAAAAAGCTACAACAGAATCTCCATATTCCCACTAATGCGACTATGACAAATATCTTCTGCCTCTACCTGGGGCAATTAGGTCTCAATTCGCAAACATGAATGAGAGGAAATTTAGCATTACCATTGATTATGGAAGGTACTCTCAGATAAAATCATCCAGCTTATTTTTCATTGTAAAGAGAGAAATGTCTCTACCTAACCTAATACAACACCATACTACACCACCTTCATGGGATACATATATATGTTATTAATTAGCTAAGTAAGGACGTTAAGTAAGGATTCCATGAACCACAGGTAACTAGTCAAGTTAATCGCTTCGGGCAATTATTCACAGGCGATTGTTTAGTAAAACAAACAAAAGAATAACCATAAAAAGAAATTCATACTAAGCTAATTTGCTGTTAAACAATCGGCCGTTATGCCATGTTAGAGACTCCCAATATGCTCTAAGTTATTATTTGTTGACTATTAATCACCAGCTATGCATGTATTACAGCAACAAGCCTATTATACCTTTATGCGTTTTATAGGCGCTATCGATATGACGAACAAGAGAAATGCATACAGGAGAGAATTAGATGGAAATTCAGAGGAAAGTAGTTAATTAAAGGGAGCTTATCAGCTTTGTGTCACCTGGCCATGATTAGATGTATAATGTATCCATACGCCAGGTATTCTGTGCTCCTATTCTAGTCGGGTAGATTAAAGTCTTTCTCTGGCTTGATCTTGTCGACGACAATAGAGAAGCCTTCTCCCAGACAAACTTTTGATGTATAGGAAAGCATGTCCAGCTCGACTTGAACTTTCATTCTCTTGGAGAACATTTGCCGGGAAAGGGATTTGTTTATCAGGTGAATTCAGCTGGGTAATAGATAGCTGTTACAGGTAGATAACACACCTTAATAACACTCATTAGTACTCAGGTAAAACACAAGCTTTGTATTTTGCACTCAACACGGGCTATAATTGGATTTTCTTTAATCCGGCAATTCAACACCCATACCTAAAACACTCAGGATGCATTTGAGGAAAAAGCACAGGATTGGTCAAGCAATAGGTGACTTTTGAATACATTCACTAACACGATGATAATTCTAAATCATTTAATCAGAATGTTGCTTGTCATATTAGGTACAAGATAAATAGACAAGGTGTAGGGGTATATCAAACCAAGACCTTGAA